>JARYGA010004070.1:0-69344 GCA_030545235.1 Helianthus tuberosus
CTGTCTGAGGGTGATAAGCTGTGCTCATGTCTAAACGAGAGCCAAAAGATTTATGCATTGCTTGCCACAGTTCTGAAGTAAAACGTGCGTCACGATCAGAGATGATGGAGGTGGGCACTCCGTGCCTCGAGACCACTTCTTTTAAGTAAATGTCTGCCAAGGTAGAGAACTTGTCTGTTTCTTTGATTGCTAAGAAGTGAGCAGACTTTGTGAGTCGATCCACGATCACCCAAATAGTATCATTTCCGCGCTGAGATCTAGGTAGGCCAGTAACAAAATCCATGGAAATTTGCTCCCATTTCCATTGTGGTATCTCAGGTTGTTGGAGTGGTCCTGACGGTTTCTGATATTCTGCCTTGACTCTCGCACAAGTCAAGCATTTGCTAACGTATGTGGCTATGTGGGCCTTCATGCTAGGCCACCAGTATGTAGTCTTAATATCGTGGTACATTTTATCCGAACCAGGGTGTACCGAGTAGCGAGACTTGTGAGCTTCATCCATTACCAGCTCGCGTAAATTACCATAGAGTGGAACCCAGATGCGTCCTGTTACGTAATAAGCACCATCTTCCTTCTATTCTAAGCGTTGCCTTGAGCCGCGTAAGGCTTCTGCCCTGACGTTTTCTGGTTTCAATGCTTCCACCTGAGCATTTCTTATCTGGGAAGGAAGACTAGACTGTATAGTGAGTTGTAGAGCTCGTACGCGCTTAGGTGCAGTGTCTTTTCGACTGAGGGCGTCAGCCACAACATTGGCTTTGCCTGGGTGGTACCTGATCGAGCATTCGTAGTCATTTAACAGTTCGACCCATCGTCGCTGTCGCATATTCAGCTCTTTCTGTTTGAAGATATGTTCGAGGCTTCTGTGATCAGTGTAGATTGCGCACTTGGTACCATACAAATAGTGTCGCCATATCTTAAGTGCAAAAACAACCGCTCCCAGCTCTAGGTCGTGTGTCGTATAATTCCGTTCGTGAATCTTTAGTTGGCGCGAAGCATAAGCAATAACTTTATCCCTCTGCATCAATACACATCCAAGACCTTGGATAGATGCGTCGCAGTAGACTACGAAATCGTCCGTGCCTTCAGGCAGTGAGAGGATAGGTGCGCTACAGAGTCTATCCTTTAAGTGTTGGAACGCTGTTTCCTGTGCATTACCCCAACGGTAAACAACACCTTTCTGTGTCAGTAGTGTAAGCGGCTGAGCAATTTTTGAGAAGTCTTTGATGAAACGTCTGTAATAACCCGCCAAACCTAAGAATTGGCGTATTTCTGTTGGTGTACGAGGCGCAGGCCAATTCTTGATTGAATCTACCTTGGATGGATCGACATGGATCCCATCTCTGTTTACCACGTGGCCTAAGAAGTGGACTTCACGAAGCCAGAAGTCACATTTAGAAAACTTAGCGTATAGCTGTTCCGTTCGTAGAAGTTCCAAAATAAGCCGTAAGTGCTGCTCGTGTTCCTCCTGACTTTTTGAATAAATCAGGATGTCGTCGATGAAAACAATGACGAACTTGTCGAGATAGGGTTTGCACACCCTGTTCATAAGATCCATAAATACGGCAGGCGCGTTCGTTAGCCCGAATGGCATGACCATAAACTCGTAGTGGCCGTAGCGAGTTCTAAATGCTGTTTTAGAGACGTCCTCATCCCGGACTCTCAGCTGATGATATCCTGACCTTAAGTCTATTTTGGAGTAGTAGCTCGACCCTTGCAGCTGATCGAATAAATCATCTATGCGCGGAAGAGGATAACGATTCTTGATCGTCACCTTGTTGAGTTCACGGTAGTCTATACACATCCTGAACGTACCGTCTTTCTTCTTTACGAATAACACTGGAGCTCCCCAGGGCGAAGAGCTAGGACGTATAAAACCCTTTTCCAAGAGTTCTTGTAGCTGCTTTGACAGTTCTTCCAATTCAGTTGGAGCCAAACGATAAGGCGCTCGAGCTATGGGTGCTGCTCCAGGAGCTAGCTCGATCTGAAACTCGACCTGGCGATGAGGCGGTAACCCAGGTAATTCCTCAGGGAACACTTGAGGAAAGTCACGTACTACAGGAATATCTTCAATCTTTTTCTCTTTCTTCGATGTATCAGTGACGAGAGCTAGAACAGCTGTGTGACCCTTGCGCAGACACTTCTGGGCCTTCAAGAAGGAAATGATGCCACTCACGACACCACTCTTGTCGCCTTGAACTTCGAGAGGTTCCTTGCCCGAACGAGGAATACGAATAACCTTTTCTTTGCATAAAATCTCCGCTTGTTGTTGAGATAACCAATCCATACCAATGACGACGTCAAAGCTACCCAATGTTATAGGAATGAGGTCGATGGAGAAAGTCTGACCAGCGAGAATAAGATTACACCCTTTAACTATGTGTGTGGCTTCTAAACTCTTACCGTTAGCTAACTCTACGACATGCTTGGTATTTAGGAGAGTTGGTGCACGTTTTAACATTTCACTAGCTTTTAAAGACATGTAACTTGTATCCGCACCAGAATCAAATAGTACAGTAACATAAAAGTCGTCAAGAAGAAACTTACCCATAACCACGTTGGGATCATTCCTGGCATCACCCTGACCGATCACAAACATACGGCCTCTAGCACCATTGTTGTTATTGTTCCCACCATTGTTGTTGTTCCCGTTGCCCTGATTGTTATTGTTGTTATTGTTCTGGTTCTGGTTTAACTGAGGGCAATCCCGCTTGTAATGACCTTCAGCCCCACATTGGTAGCATCCCCTGTTTCCCTGCTGCTGCTGCTGAGGCTGGTTTCGTGGAGCAGGTGGTTGTTGTTGCTGGTTCTGATTTGCTGGCCGTACGCTTCTACAATCCTTAGCCTCATGACCCATCTTGAGGCATCTTTGACACTGTTCCCTGCGGCATCTTCCACTGTGGTGTTTGTTGCACCTTCTACACCATGGGTGATTTCCCCGATAGCCACTCTGCCCTTGACTACCTGATGATTGCTGATTCGGACTCTGGTGGTCATTTGTTTTGCGTTGCTGAGCTTGAGACTGAGCAGTAGCTGAACCCTTGCTAGAATCCCCCTCCCATTTCCTCTTATTGTCGCTGGGAGTAGCAGGAGTAACCGAAGTGGTAGCGGTAGCAGTAGCGCTGATGCGTTTAGGCAACCTGTTTTGCTCCACCGCCTGATCAGTGAGACGGTGAGCCAGCTGAACAACCTGCTGGTAAGTGGCATGATTTGCTGAAGTCACATGACTTTGGATCTCTGGCACCAGACCCTTAAGATAAAGTTCGATACGTTTGTCCACCAGAGTAGGACACAGTAACGCAAGCTCATTCGACCTTTTGGTATACGCTTCAATCTCAGACCCCGTCATCTTGAGGTTGAAAAACTCAACTTCCAGCTTATGAATATCATCTCGACTGCAGTATTCTTCCTTGATCATCTCTTTGAAATTGTTCCATGGGGTGGCGTTAGCAGCAACCAACCCCAGTATTTGGACCTGAGCTTTCCACCATGTGAGGGCTAAACCCTCGAGGGTACCGGTAGCATACTTCACCCTGCGTGCCTCAGGGCATTCACACATCTCAAACACAGACTCTATCTTTTCAAACCAGTGCAGGAGACCTACGGCTCCTTCAGTGCCGCTGAAAGTGGATGGACGACAGTCCATGAAAGTCTTGAAAGTGCAAACAGGTGCTTGACCTGTTGTGTAAAAGAATTAGGACAAGTTTAAACACGAGAGTTGATTTAGGAATGTAGGATCTAAGGATCCTAGTGTGAGTTGTAACTGCAGGGTATACCTCCTGCTTGTGCGGCTGCAACTGCCGCAGTAACTCGTTCGTTAATGAGGGCCGTCAACTGGTCCTGAGTCATGTTGATACGTCCAGACATGATCTTCATAGTAAAGATAACGTAAGTGAGATAGGTTCGCGAATCGTGCGATGACAGAAGAGAGTAAGCACACAAGTGTTCTCAAGTAATAGCATATAGTGGGTTCTGTACTCTAGGCATACCACGAGCATAGTTCTATGTAGTTCTAGCATGTAGGTAATGTAACATGAATAGTAATACCTATGGTGTTGAGCCTTGCACGTGGAGCGAAGCGTCGTTGTGGATCGTTGAGAGCACTGTTCTGGTTATAGTCTGGTTTTAACAAAAATCGTTTTCCCTTTATTAAAACCGAGTTCTCTATAACCAATGGCTCTGATACCAATCTGTCACACCCCCAAAATCCACCCGCGGAGTATCACCGCTTGGGAGGCGTGACTGACCAGGATCAAGCCATCAATCATATCAAACATAGTATTTAAGTGTAAAAGTAGGAAAAGGTAATTCATCTTGACATGACTGATGTTCATAACCAAACATTGTTTAAGTAGCGGAAGCATAATAATGAAAACCCAAAATAAGTTATAAGTTCAAATATCGTCTACGATCCGTATCCCACAACGACCTGCTCCTTCCTGTGCAAGCTCCATATGTACCTAAGGTCCTGCAAGGCATGTAAGAGAGAGTCAACAACTAGTTGAGCGAGTTCACAGTTAACAGTTCAGTAATAGTATAGTGTGAGTAGTAGTATGTTCGTTCGTTACAAAGTATTGTATTATTTCCCATCGCGGCCCTCCAGGCAGGTGTGCGAAGATGTTGGGGAATGTTATTCCCCAAGTATTCTAGACTAGGTTTGTTTGTATCGCGGCCAATGTCCTTGGCAAGTGTGCGAAGATGTTGTAAATTTAGTTCGCGGCCAATGTCCTTGGCAGGTGTGCGAAGTCAGTCATAATATCGCGGCCAATGTCCTTGGCAGGTGTGCGAAGATCGTTCAATAAGTGTTACTAGTCTAGCAGTAGGTTCTGTCATCTATGTATGTACAGTAATCATCAAATCCCCATTCCCCCCTAGGAACCCCATGCCTTGGCTTGTGTGAACTCACCTTGGTTTGCTCGGTATGCTAGGTATGTAAGTGCTCGCAAATAATCAATCACGTCCTAAGGTATGCACGTATACATAATCAGTTTGTGTTTCAGTTGTTCATGTATAAGCAGGTAACACGTAATCACAATCATACAAGTCATATTTAACATATAACAGCCGTTAAATATTTCAGTTAACACTTAACAGAATTAACTCAAGTTACAGCACAGCTCGGCGAAACACATATATGGCGAAACACATAAGTTGGCGAAACAAGTGAGTTGGCGAAACACACATAGTGGCGAATCATATATAGTGACGAAACATATATAGTGACGAAACATATTCTGTTTCGTCGTGGCTTTGCTTGGCGAAACAGGATTCTAATTCGTCGACGACTCTTGGCGAAACACTTTCTGTTTCGCCGAGATTCCTGTTTCGTCGAATGTCTGATTCGTAGACACAGTTACAGCAGTTACGAAATACACAGAAACCCTAATCATGTTAGCAGCCGACATCAATAACATCGATCATGCAGAATCATTCATTCACAAGATTCATTATCACATAATTCTAACACAAGCATCACGGTGTTTTAACATCTAGCATGAACCCTAGCTTATGTATACAACATATCGATTACAACATCACATCATCAAACCCTATCAAGATGCTAACTTGCATTCAGAATCAGATTATAATAACAACATCCAGAACCGAGTATCCGATCATATTAAGTTTCGCATAGCATTTTATAAAAATCCTACTACATCATACATATCAAAATCTATAACATCATGATCATACTCTTATCACAGCAGTAAGACACATCAATCATATACACAAGCAAGAATCGTGATATAACAGAAACATGGAATCGATTAACAAACACACACTAACCGATTCAAGATGAAGAAACAAGGATTCGAGAGCTAGGGATGATGGTGAACAATGGTTGTTGCCGTCGCACAGAAGAGAGAGTGTTCTAGGGTTTCAGAGTGTTCAAAAGTGTGAAACAATAGGTTGATTCACGTAGTAGTATGCGAGTTTACGTTCTGGGCCCAAACTGGGCTTCGTGAATTACTGGGCCGGCGAAACAGACTTCTGTTTCGTCGGAGTGTTCATGGCGAAACAGCCTGTTTCGTCGGAATGGGTTATGGCGAAACAGCCTTGTGTTTCGTCGGGTTCTTAATAGTTTAAGTTCTACAAACAGTACACATGATATACAATCACACATAACCATGCAAACACACTAGGTTTTATCATAACACAACCATATAGTCAAAGTCAACGTGCATTAAATGCGAATAAAGAACGTCGGAAATTCGAGTTGTCACAAATGCAAACAAGAATTTTTAAAGACTCTAGAAGCAGTTCACTCACTTTTTCAAAACCATCCACTCATTCCATTACAAGATAAAATATCAGAAAATTCTGATAAAGAATCTTGTATGTGTGTTCACATACTGAAGCTTGTTCAACACCATCTCCAAAAGAAAAATGTAAAATCTGTTTATGGCTCAGCATATAACAGAATTTCTGTTGAAAGGCCATCAAGAGAAAATGATCTGATTAAAATTTCATCAGAAAGAGTACCCAAGCAAGCCTGGGTACCAAAAACCCTCTAATATCTCCATTTCAGGACCATCATGTGCAGCAGATCTGGTATTGCGATTCAGGAAGCTCCAAGCACATGACTGGGGACAGGAGCTTACTCAGCAACTTTGTTTCAAAGCTAGGTAAAATGGTAAATTTTGGAAATGGAGTGAAAGGGAGGATCATGGGATATGGATGCATAAGGTATGGATGTTTGACCATAGAGAAAGTAGCCTATGTTGAAGGCTTTAAGTACAATCTGCTAAAACTTGGTCAATTCTGTGATAAAGGTCTTTCAAATAACCTTATTACCAGAAAAATGCTTAACAATTTGTCTCAATGATAATCAAAAGAAAAGGATTGTATATCTGATAAAACACCAGAAAATCTGATAAATTATCAGAAAATCTGATGTATCATCAGAAAATCTAATATATCAACAAAATATCTGATAAATCATCAGAATTTCTGGTAACTCATCAGAAAACATATTGAAAAATCAGAATCATTGATTGATTATTAGAACAAATGCATGCATGTCAACATCTTTATCTATATCTCATATCTGCAAATTCATAAACTGTAGCGTTTTTGTTTAAGTTTTCTTTATTTTTTTTGCATTTTATTTTTCTTCTTAGTGTTGATAACGTCATATGACAGAAGATTTTCTGGGAACTCGTTAGTGGATATAAAGCTTTTTCTCTCCTTCATTAAATACACCTCATCAATATTAAGGAGACTGAAGTGACATATTGGTAGGTAATCATGATATATAATCAGAAAATGGCCGCCTAAATCATATAATGCAGGAGAGTTTATCTGAGATATTCTTTATGCCATCTGATAGAAAATTTAAAAACAAAGATTGTGATGAACAAAATCTATAAGTAGGTAGATGTCATTTATGGCAAACTTTAAGTTTACTATATATGTTCACCACCTTTAGCAAAGACTGTCACCATCACATAAGGAAACACCAGAAAACTTAACTTCATCTTCTTCTTCAACACTCACACTTTCTCACACTCACAAAAATGCTTACGATAAAAGCTCATCGTTTCCCACTTCCTCATCATCCTTACCACAACCTCAAACTAAGGACCAACTTTGAGGGTCCTCACTGGGAAGGATGCCAAACCGTGCTGAATCTGCTCATGGGAAGTAACTTGAAATATGCCCTCAAATGTTCTGGCAAAATGCAACTTTGTCAGAATATGAGAATAGAGGACAAATATTTATTGAAAGTGTGCTGCTCAACCAAAGAGTTCGAGTAAATGAAGGTATCATCATGTGACACCCATGACGAAACTAGGTACACCCTAAATGGTCCAAAACTGTAAAGCACACTTAACACTTTAATTGCGCGAAAACCCTAAAAACATGTGTGACTTATATGCTTGATTAAATGATATCTGTTATGTCTCGGAGGAATCCGAGAACACGTTATGACTAACATGACACTAATAAGGGCCAACAGTGCGAAGTTGGTGTCCTTAGCCTTGAAAAACGTGTTAAACGGGAGTGTTCCGTTTAACAGCGCTTTAAACCTTTGACATTGATTATTAGGTTATCAGTAGCATCATTTAAGATTTCGAGTTCCAGGAACAACTTAGTTTTGCGCCTTAGACTGTGACATAAGGTTTGAAGCCAATCAGAGATCGAGCACGCAAAACGAAGCAGCTTCCCGGTTAGGGAAACACTTTCGTTTCAGGAATAACATAAGGCAATCAAACGTGCAAGGAACGATCGATCAAGCTTAAAAACACTTAAACCACCCTAATACGAGTCTTTTATGATTATAATGTAACTGGGTTCGGATTTCAAGACGGTTATGCATGATTTTTAAAACCGAGTCTTTTGATACTAATTACGCGCGAAACGGAGTCCGTCACGCAAATCGAGAACGCGTCCGGGACCCGTAAACGAACCTAAGCACTCAACGGAAGATAAACATCATCTTTTAGCGCGCAATACGAAGCACGAGGTGGCCCTAGGGGGCCCACCCAAACCGCCACCACCCCCCTTTATATATATATATATATATATTTTCATTTTTTTCTTTTAATTTCACACAAAAATCCTCCCAAAATCCTGCTTCTTTCTCATAAAACCCAGCTGATCTAACAAGAACAAGCCTCAAATTAAAGGTATCAACCTTAATTTTTATGGTTTTAAGCTTGGTTTCTTGATTAAACATGGTTTAGGCCATGAAAACCCTTTTTAATCCATGATTTTTGGAAGTTTAAACATGTTTATGAGGTGAATATGAACACCATATGGATTCCCTGGTATTATATGGCAGCCATGGTTAAAAATCTTTGGGTTTTTATACCCTAATCAACACCTATTCGACAGAAATCGCTTAACTAGTCGATTAACCCAAAAAACAATGAAATAAAGCTTGATTGATCTAAGTTCTAGCATATTTGGATTGTACTTGATGTGTAGGTACTGAATATAGTCCACACATACTTCTGGACTCACAAGGAACACTTGGAATCGAAGCTTGCGCTAGGTATAACACCCGAAAACCGAATCTAAGATAGGCAGAATTTTGTTTTAACCATAACTTGTTCCGTGATACTTGGAAATTTGGTGTGGTGATGAAGGGAAGTGTAAGGAAGGTCCACATAAAATTTTAGAATTTTTGGAATTTTCTACGTTTTTTGGTGAATTTTTGACTCTTTTACAAAAAGAATTCTGGAAAAAATACCAAACGGATTCAATAAATCACCAAATTTAACAGGGACACTAAGGAAAATATGGGGAATTTTCTATGAAAATTCTGATTCCATTGGTTGAGTTTGGTTTGGGTAGCCAGAAACGCACTGAAACAAAATCGGAAAAATCTTAAAATTTTTGGAATGGTTCTGGAAACCTAAGGGATGTCCAAGAATTTTTTGGGAATTTTTGGATCAATTATGGTAATTAATGATAATTATGTGGTTAAATATGGTTTTATTAATAATTTATTTAGACAAGTAAAATGCCAAAATAAGTTTCCAGAAATTTTTCCCATATTCTAAAGATTTTTACTGAGTTATAAATTTTTTTTTTCAGAATTTTATTAAAATTATAGATAAAATGGGAATTTTGGGGATTAAAAATGGGTTATTTTAAATCAATTTCGGCAGTTTACCGTGTAACGAACCTACCGGAACTGGGAACCAACCCAACCCGACAAATACTATAATTAAAACACGGGGAGTATTCCGGGAGATTCCAGGGCAGATTGGACACTCGGGGTGTGTCCAATACCATTTCGGGAAATCCCTGACGGTGGAAACGGAAACTCAAAATTGGGCAACCTGGACTCCCCAAACACCCAAACTCCCTTAATGAAAAATTAATCATTCTAAAATAACAACGTGTTGGCACTATTGGTATTCTCGTACCATTATCCGAACACGTTAAACTACTGACATTGACTGGCACGCGAACCGGTGCCCGGAAGCCAAACTGAAAACTAATACTACCCTGACCTCCATCACCATACATGTGTCCTATAGACTCAATCCGGGGTGAAAACTCCTGACTAAATCCAAGTTATAACCATTACTGACTTAGATACTGATTTGAGTCCTTACTTGCATGTGTGCTATTAAAGCTGATTTCGTTGATTAAACACTCTTTAGCCGAGACTACTATTTGCACTGTGAGTTTCACTCCCCCCACTTTTAATCTGTTTTACTATTTCTGGGGTGATTTGCATGTTACAAACTGTGTTAATTACACCAACTTGCTATGATGTGAATTATCTAACACACGATATTAGCCCCGATACAAGTGATTAACGTAAGCCGTGGGCAGTGGATAGTACTATTGGTCTGACAAACCCAGTTGCCCGCCGGACAGGTGCGGCCGGCAACCAGGCAACTGCACGCGTCCTAACTAGGTTATGTTGTTAGACATAGCTACCCGAGGGCATTAAACTGCGTATGATGCAGGTGGTGCGATTAAGTGTCTGTGTGACACAGTACGATTAAAACAGTCTAGGTTTCACTTGTGACACTCGTGTAATTCCATCTATGAACCGTAATATGTGCAATTAAACATGTTGATACATTTTTAAACGAAACAACCAAACCAGTGGAACTCACCAGCAGCATTTAGCTGACCCTTTTTAAAACTAACATGCATTTCAGGTAACTTGAGACTGATGTGATCCGTGTATGTTGTTCAAGACGTGTTTATTGGCAAATATTGAGATAGATGCATTCGACTTAGAAGACTTATGTGGTTCATGGGAACACGCAGTTGTGACATACATGTAGTATGTAATCAACATTTTGTAATTAATAAAATGTAGTGTCTTTATAAACAATGTGCTTGTACCAGAGGTGTCTATTGCATCCCACATTTTTTTTCTTCCGCTGCAAATCGGGGTGTGACAGAAGATGGTATCAGAGCCATTGGTTATAGAGAATTAGGTGCCTTTAAGGAAACCTAGACAATAACTCCAGGCTCGGACCTTAGTGGACATCACTGGAAAATTAACCACTACTAAAAGTAGTTAATGAACACTGTAAAGTATCCTATTGGCGAGTACCAGGATGGCCTTGTGGGGTAAGTGGGTTATTATGGTCCGGAACGTAATAACAGACTTGCTCATACGAGGCGGTGTTGGGAAAGTCGTGGTAATAAACACGCTTAAATATATGGAGTGATACATGCGTGTACCAAGGTGATAGTGTGTGGATATTTGTGTGTGGATTGATACATGAATTGGGATTGGTGGATTATACGTTACTGCATGTGCCTTGGTGATAGGCAGAAAACTGGTATTACAGTCCATTCCACATTCCTACTGATCACATATTTAATATACACTAGAGTTTGATTCCTATCACTCACACAGTTGTTACTTATACTTTATGATGTGAGAACTCAAGACTTTATTATGATACGACCTCACCAACTCTACTCTTATAGCTACTATAACGATGGTTATATACTAGAGTGATACTTCAAAAAGAACATAGATACCCAAAGAACGCTCAGGTCGTTCTGATAGACTGGGAGGACGTGTACGGATCCTTACTCCACTTCTCATTGCTTCACATTCGATTGTTATATAGTCGTAGAGTTTAAACATCTTACGAAACTTTTTCGTCCGTGAATCCACGATCTATTTGATTGTCCGCTGGATTCCTCTTCTGTTTACAATATTGGCTTTAGCCTTCACGTCGTGTGATACTAGAATGCTTCGTGGTATTCCTTAGCACATGTTTCGATATATGTTATATCTAAATATGACGATCTCCAGGTTATGGAGATGGCATGGAGCACGTGAATAAGTTACCCTTCCCGTTGTCATTTGGTTCCATTGGGTATAAATTTTGTGATGATACAGATTCCTTGGAACGCTTTGCGTTGTGAAATCTCGTTTCGTGTGACCGTCGGTTACATTGTGTTCTTTTTTTTCAATTAATGAGTGTTTCGGATTTCAGTTGGTTATTCACGGAAACGTCACGGAGAGAGAGGAGAGAGCGGGAATGTAAACGCTAACTTAACAGTTGTGGAAAAGTTTTTTAAAATTAAAAATCAAGGTTGTGTGCAATACGTGCTTATGTGTACATCTGTGGATTGTTAATTCTGGGTTATGTCCATGTCAAAGTAGTGATGCAGTCGTAGTACTTCCATATTTTCGTAGTTTGTGCTGTCGTGGTATGATGCACGTACGCCACTTTGGTGACCAGTTTTGATGACGCATTTAGGCACTAGCCCTTATGGGTTGAGTCTGTATGCAAAATTTGATAGATGTTATTATATATGTGATGATGATTTTGGATATACGTGTTGTGAGATTAGGTGTGCGAGGAAATTTTGTGGTATAGGGTGCTTGAAAACGTGACCTTGAAGCATACATATCTATTTGTTATAATAGAATGGCCCCGAAACGTGTACCTCAAATGTCAGAGGCAGAAATTGCCCAACTGATAGCACAACAACTTCAAGCCGTTATCCCCACTATCGTGGCACAGGTTAACACCGGCATCAACGCGAACCCGCAGCCGAACAATAATCAAAACAATGTTAGGCCAGGTTGCACGTATAAACACTTTATGGAGTGCAAACCAATGGAGTTTAATGGAACTAATGGACCGAACGGGTTTGTGAAATGGATCGAGAAGTCAGAATCGGTCCTTAACATAAGTAATTGTCCGGGTGACTGTGCGGTAAAGTATACAGCTCGCACTTTTACCGACCACGCTTTGAACTGGTGGAATGCTATTGTGCAATCTCGCGGGCAGGAGGTGATTAATGCTATGACTTGGGATGATCTGAAGATACTAATGAGAGAAAGGTTCTGCCAATCCATGAAATTCAGAAACTCGAGCATGAGTTTTGGAACCTGCAGATGCAAGGTGTGGATCATGCAGGTTACACAAATCGCTTCAATGAACTGGCACGCATCTTGCCAGAAATGGTTCGACCGGAGTCCAAGAGGATCGAGAGGTATATCTGGGGACTGGCCCCGGAAGTAAGGAGTATCATTAATTTGGTGGAGCACCTGACCATGCACGGAGTGGTAGCTAGGTCAGGCACGATTACGTACGACATGGTTAGACGCAAGATTTTGACAATGCTGGGAGAGCCGGCAGGAAATAAGCGAGAGGCCCTGGAAAGTAGTCGAGCGGGGCAGCCATACCGAAGAGGGGGAGAGCCACTAGTCAAAGCTACGCCATGACTACACCAACGGGAAACTCTAGTGGCTATAAAGGAACAGCCCCAAAATGCAACAAGTGCACTTTGCACCACTATGGTGCATGTCGAGCAAGGACCTGCTCGAGGTGCCATAAAAGTGGACATTATACCCGAAACTGTAAGACACCATTGGAACCCAGCCGTTCCCAAACCTCAAAGCCTCAGCCTCTTCAGCAACGACCCCAACCACCAACGCAATAGATTACCTACCCCCGTACTTGCTACGGATGTGGCAGTACAGAGCACTTCCGAAGAAGCTGCCCAAAATTTGCTCCACAGCCAGCAGGAAGGGATACGCAGGGCCAAGCTTCTACCTCAAATGCAGCTCGAGGTCATGCCTTTATACTTGGGTCTTGTGACGCATGGCAGGATCCGAATGTGGTGACAGGTACCTTTCTCATTTCTGATCAGTATGCTTCAGTATTGTTTGATACGGGCGCAGATAGGAGCTACGTTTCCATTAATTTCTTACCCCTATTAAATATGCCTGCTATTGAATTAACAAGTCCCTATTCCATAGAACTTGCTAACGGTAAACCTATAACTAGTCACCAAATCATTCGTGATTGTCCTTTAATTCTTAACGACCACCAATTCCTTATTGACCTACTACCGGTAGAGCTCGGAAGTTTCGATATAGTAGTGGGAATGGACCGGTTGTCCAAGTACAAGGCAAAGATTATATGTGAGCAAAAGATTGTTAGGATCCCTTTTCCTAATTATGAAGTTATTATGGTACAGGGAGAGAAGTCTGGTACCATATTAAACCTGATATCACACCTTAAAGTGTTGAAATGTATACGTCAAGGATGTGATGTGTTCTTAGCAAGTGTAATGACGACCGAGCCAGAAGAAGAACGTATTAAGGATATCCTAATAGTGTGTGATTACCCAGACGTCTTTCCCGATGAATTTCCCGGGTTGCCACCCAATCGGCAAGTCGAGTTCCGTATCGACTTAATACCGGGAGCAGCTCCAATTGCAAAAGCACCTTACTGTTTAGCACCTTCAGAGATGCAAGAGCTATCATCTCAGTTACAAGAACTGCTAGACCGAGGTTTTATCCGTCCTAGTTATTCACCTTGGGGAGCACCAGTGTTATTTGTGAAGAAAAAGGATGGAAGCTTTCGGATGTGTATTGACTACCGGGAGCTGAACAAGGTTACCATAAAGAATCGATATCCTCTTTCGCGAATCGATGATTTATTTGATCAGTTGCAAGGAGCCTGTTACTTTTCCAAAATCGATCTTAGATCCGGTTATCATCAAGTGAAAGTTCAAGAGGAAGATATCTTTCGAACTCGGTACGGTCACTATGAGTTCCTGGTTATGCCCTTTAGGTTAACCAACGCAACCGCGGTATGTATGGACCTCATGAACTGAGTTTGTAAACCATATCTAGATAAATTTGTCATAGTCTTTATTGACGATATTTTGATCTATTCCAAGAGTAAAGGAACACGAGCACCATCTACGAGCCATACTAGAGATATTGAGGAAAGGGAAGTTGTACGCCAAGCTTTCAAAGTGTGACTTCTGGATACAAGCGGTGCAATTTTTAGGACATGTGGTAGATCAACAAGGGATTCATGTTGACCCTAGTAAGATCGAAGCTATTAAGAATTGGCAAGCGCCTAAGTCTCCAAAAGAGATACGCCAATTCTTGGGATTGGCTGGATATTACCGTCGTTTTATTGAAAAAATTTCTTGCATTGCTCAATCCTTAACTGCCTTGACACAAAAAGATCGAAAGTACGAATGGGGCGAAGAACAAGAAACAACTTTTCAGCTGTTAAAACAAAAGTTATGTGAAGCTCCAATTCTGTCGTTACCCGAAGGCAACGATGATTTCGTTGTATATTATGACGCATCTCGGCAAGGGCTCGGATGTGTCCTAATGCAAAGAAACAAGGTCATTGCTTACGCGTCTAGACAGCTAAAAGTACATGAAAAGAATCACACGACGCATGATTTAGAGTTGGGCGCAGTGATTTTTGCACTTAAGATCTGGAGGCATTACTTGTACGGCACGAAATGTACAATTTATACAGATCACAAGAGCCTCCAACATATATTCGATCAAAAGGAGCTAAATATGAGACAACACAGATGGGTGGAGCTATTGAACGATTACGACTGTGAAATAAAATACCATCCAGGTAAGGCTAACGTAGTAGCCGATGCCTTGAGTAGAAAAGACCGAGTAAAGCCACTCAGAGTGCGAGCTCTTGGGATGATTATTCAAACCAGTCTTAAAGAGCAGATTCGTAATGCTCAAATGGAAGCTTTGGAGGAAGGCCAACTAAATAGCGAAAACTTACACGGAAATGAAGGGAATTTTGTGAGGAAACCGGATGAAGTCTTGTAATTCAAAAATAGGGTATGGATTCCTACTCTCCATGACCTACGTCAACTGGTTATGGATGAGGCTCATAAATCTAAGTACTCTATTCACCCCGGTACAGACAAGATGTACCACGACCCTAAGGAATTTTATTGGTGGCCATGTATGAAAAAGGACGTAGCAGAGTACGTGAGCAAATGCTTGACTTGTGCCCGGGTAAAGGCAGAATACCAGAAACCCTCGGGAATTTTACAACAACCCGAAATACCTCAATGGAAATGGGAGCAAATCACGATGGATTTCGTGACCCACCTTCCAAAAACACCCCGAGGTCATGATGCGATTTGGGTAGTAGTAGATAGACTAACCAAATCGGCGCACTTTATTCCGATTCGTACTACCTACAACACCGTGAAATTGGCCGAGATCTACACGAATGAAATTGTGGCTAGACACTAGGTACCAGTTGCAATCATTTCAGACCGTGATAGTCATTTCACTTCACACTATTGGCAACAGTTACATGAAGCTTTGGGGTCTAGAATAGACCTGAGTACGGCTTACCATCCCCAAACCAACGGCCAATCAGAACGAACTATCCAGACATTAGAGGATCTGCTTCGTGCTTGCACCCTAGACTTTGGAGGAAGTTGGGATAAGCACCTTCCCCTCATTGAATTCTCTTACAATAACAGCTATCATAGTAGCATACAAGCTGCACCGTACGAAGCACTATATGGCCGGAAGTGCAGATCGCCACTTTGTTGGGCTGAAGTGGGCGATACTCAACTCACGGGGTCTGAACTAATTCAAGAGACGACAGACAAGGTGCATAAGATCCAAAGTAGACTGAAAGCGGCTCGAGATCGGAAGAAAAGTTATGCCGATGTTCGCAGAAAACTGTTGTCGTTTGAAGTAGGTGACCAAGTACTATTAAAAGTATCACCATGGAAAGGAGTGATTAGGTTTGGCAAGGCAGGAAAGTTGGCTCCGAGATACATTGGGCCGTATGAAATTATTGCTAAGGTTGGATCTGTAGCGTACCGACTGAAATTACCAGATGAACTGAGCACAATTCATGATGTCTTCCACGTATCCAACTTAAAGAAATGTCTCACGGATGAAGCAGCTATTATACCGTTAGAAGATGTGCACATTGATGTCAAACTCCACTTTGTGGAGAAACCGGTAGAAATAGTAGATGGGAAGACCAAACAACTACGTTATAACAAAATCTCGCTGGTAAAAGTCCGGTGGAACTCGAAGCAAGGACCTGAGTATACCTGGGAACAGAAGGATGAGTTCCGTAGAAAATACCCACATCTCTTCCCTAACTAGACGAATTGAATTTCGGGGACGAAATTTCTAAACCAGGGGAGACTGTGACACCCATGACTAAACCAGGTACACCCTAAATGGTCCAAAACTGTAAAGCACACTTAACACTTTAATTGCGCGAAAACCCTAAAAACATGTGTGACTTATATGCTTGATTAAATGATATCTGTTATGTCTCGGAGGAATCCGAGAACACGTTATGACTAACATGACACTAATAAGGGCCAACAGTGCGAAGTTGGTGTCCTTAGCCTTGAAACATGTGTTAAACAGGAGTGTTCCGTTTAACAGCGCTTTAAACCTTTGACATTGATTATTAGGTTATCGGTAGCATCATTTAAGATTTCGAGTTCCAGGAACAACTTAGTTTTGTGCCTTAGACTGTGACATAAGGTTTGAAGCCAATCAGAGATCGGACACGCAAAACGAAGCAGCTTCCCGGTTAGGGAAACGCTTTTGTTTCAGGAATAACATAAGGCAATCAAACGTGCAAGGAAAGATCGATCAAGCTTAAAAACACTTAAAACACCCTAACACGAGTCTTTTATGATTAAAACGTAACTGGGTTTGGATTTCAAGACGGTTATGCATGATTTTTAAAACCGAGTCTTTTGATACTAATTACGCGCGAAACGGAGTCCGTCACGCAAATCGAGAACGCGTCCGGGACCCGTAAACGAACCTAAACACTCAACATAAGATAACATCATCTTTTAGAACGCAATACGAAGCACAAGGTGGCCCTAGGGGGGCCCACCTAAACCGCCACCCCCTTTATATATATATATATTTTCATTTTTTTCTTTTAATTTCACACAAAAATCCTCTCAAAATCCTGCTTCTTTCTCATAAAACCCAGCTGATCTAACAAGAACAAGCCTCAAATTAAAGGTATCAACCTTAATTTTTATGGTTTTAAGCTTGGTTTCTTGATTAAACATGGTTTAGGCCATGAAAACCCTTTTTAATCCATGATTTTTGGAAGTTTAAACATGTTTATGAGGTGAATATGAACACCATATGGATTCCCCGGTGATATATGGCAGCCATGGTTATAAATCTTTGGATTTTTATACCCTAATCAACACCTATTCGACAGAAATCGCTTAACTAGTCGATTAACCCAAAAAACAATGAAATAAAGCTTGATTGATCTAAGTTCTAGCATATTTGGATTGTACTTGATGTGTAGGTACTGAATATAGTCCACACAGACTTCTGGACTCACAAGGAACGCTTGGAATCGAAGCTTGCGCTAGGTATAACACCCGAAAACCGAATCTAAGATAGGCAGAATTTTGTTTTAACCATAACTTGGTCTGTGTACTTGGACTGAGCTGAAATTTGGTGTGCTGATTAAGGGTAGTGTCAGGAAGGTCCACGTAAAATTTAGAATTTTTGAAATTTTCTACGATTTTTGGTGAATTTTTGACTGTTTTACAAAAAGAATTTTGGAAAAAATACCAAACGGATTCAATAAATCACCAAATTTTACAGGGACACTATGGTAAATATTGGGAATGATCTGGGAAAATTCGGAGTCCGTTGGTTGAGTTTTGATTTGGGTTAAAAATCCGCGTTTTTGCTAATTTTCGGCACCGGAAATGCACCGAAACCAAATCGGAAAAATTTTAAAATTTTTGTAGATGTTACTGGAAACATAAGGGATGTCCAGGAATTTTTTGGGAATTTTTGGATCACTGATGATAATTAATGTTAATTATGTGGGTAAATATGGTTTTATAAATAATTTATTTAGACAAGTAAAATGCCAAAATAAATTCCCATAAATTTTCCCATGTTCTACAGATTTTTACTGAGTTGTATAAAAATTTTCAGAATTTTATTCAAATTATAGATAAAATGGGAATTTTTGGGATTAAAAATGGGTTATTTTAAATCAATTTCGGCAGTTTACCGTGTAACGAACCTGCCGGAACTGGGAACCAACCCAACCCGAAAAATACTATAATTAAAACACGGGGAATATTCCGGGAGATTCCAGGGCAGATTGGACACTCGGGGTGTGTCCAATACCATTTCGGGAAATCCCCGACGGTGGAAACGGAAACTCAAAATTGGGCAACCTGGACTCCCCAAACACCCAAACTCCCTTAATGAAAAATTAATCATTCTTAAATAACAACGTCTTGGCACTATTGGTATTTCATTACCATTATCCGAACATGTTAAACTACTGACATTGACTGGCACGCGAACCGGTGCCCGGAAGCCAAACTGAAAACTAATACTACCCTGACCTCCATCACCATACATGTGTCCTATAGACTCAATCCGGGGTGAAAACTCCTGACCAAATCCAAGTTATAACCATTACTGACTTAGATACTGATTTGAGTCCTTACTTGCATGTGTGCTATTAAAGCTGATTTCGTTGATTAAACACTCTTTAGCCGAGACTACTATTTGCACTGTGAGTTTCACTCCCCCCACTTTTAATCTGTTTTACTATTTCTGGGGTGATTTGCATGTTACAAACTGTGTTAATTACACCAACTTGCTATGATGTGAATTATCTAACACACGATATTAGCCCCGATACAAGTGATTAACGTAAGCCGTGGGCAGTGGATAGTACTATTGGTCTGACAAACCCAGTTGCCCGCCGGACAGGTGCGGCCGGCAACCAGGCAACTGCACGCGTCCTAACTAGGTTATGTTGTTAGACATAGCTACCCGAGGGCATTAAACTGCGTATGATGCAGGTGGTGCGATTAAGTGTCTGTGTGACACAGTACGATTAAAACAGTCTAGGTTTCACTTGTGACACTCGTGTAATTCCATCTATGAACCGTAATATGTGCAATTAAACATGTTGATACATTTTTAAACGAAACAACCAAACCAGTGGAACTCACCAGCAGCATTTAGCTGACCCTTTTTAAAACTAACATGCATTTCAGGTAACTTGAGACTGATGTGATCCGTGTATGTTGTTCAAGACGTGTTTATTGGCAAATATTGAGATAGACGCATGCGACTTAGAAGACTTATGTGGTTCATGGGAACACGCAGTTGTGACATACATGTAGTATGTAATCAACATTTTGAAATTAATAAAATGTAGTGTCCTTATAAACAATATGCTTGTACCCGAGGTGTCTGTTGCATCCCATGTTTTTTTTCTTCCGCTGTAAATCGGGGTGTGACACATCAGGACGGTTCTACAACTTAATGATGATAGTGAAGTTCTGATGTTCACAAAGACTGGAATAGAAGAAACCTTGGTGTAGATGGGTTACAATCCTGTAAACTCACCACGAGCTATCACCAAAAATGGCTTCATCAAGCCATGGCAATTTCTGATCACACAAATGGGTGTATGCTTCTCAAAGAAGGTCATTAATCATCATGAAGCATCCCACAGGTTGATGGAAACTGTTTGAGTACTCATACTAGACATACCTTACAATTTCTCTTATTACTTAATGAAAGATTTTGCAAGTAATATGTGGTCTGGCAGGCCTTTCTTGATTTATCCTCGTTTTCTGATGAGGATAATCACAAGCCAGCTAGGCTTTGGAGGTGTTCCTGCAGGTTATCTCAGAGCTGAGAGGAGACTTCAACAAAACATGAATCTCAGTGTGCTCAGACCTACTGATCAGAATTCTAGTTTGGTGACTGATCTATGGGTGCTCCTTGAGATGGATCATGGAGAAGGGGTAGATCTTGATTAGGTTTTTCTTTGTTTAAACTTAGTTTGTGTAGATATTCTGCATGATAATATGTTAATATAGTGTATTTCTTTTATTGCTTTGTTGCCTGGCTCATGGTTTGGGAAAAAGAAAAATGGGTAAAGAAAAATGAGAAACATAATCATCAGAAAAACAAAAAATTTGACCCAAAATTCTAAGTTTCTGATGACAGGAGACAAAATCTGGTAATTCAAACTTAAAATGCATCTCTAAATTTTTTTTAGAAAATATCAGAAAAAGCCAAGAGACTTGGATGCCACCAGAGAATCATATGTGAGTCTTCTGTTCTTATCTCATTCCCTCTCATCTAAAAAAAAGGTCTCTTATATCAATAAAAAAGAGAAACTTCAAAAATCTGCTGAAAAGGGTCACAAGTTCAGGGGGAAACATAACCAAGAAATTCTGTTGAAAATTGTTGATTTCTGTTGACCACATTTAAAAGGTCAACAAAATTCAGAACAAAAGCAATACATATTTTTAACAGAATTTATGTTGAATTTCTGATGACATCATCATAATGGGACTTTGACTTACAAGAAAGAGAGGATGCAGATGAAGAAAGCTGATTGGACCTTTTACAAAATGGGGTCCACAAAGATGAAAAGGTGTCATATAACCGATAGTTTTCTCCAATCAAAATTCAGTTTAACATTTTTGTGAAGGAATGATTGAAGAAACTACAAGTTGAAAGGGCATAACCACGATTACACGATCAACCGTCATTAATGTCTTGATACCCACGATCCAACGGTTACATTATGAACCAAAACTCACATCACACGATCTAACGGTAATAAAGACAATTAATGATCTTTTAACCGCCATTACATGGCACGTTCCATATCCCCTCAACTCCATAAACCCACAATTCTCTGCTGAAACCCTCACTATATAACTCACACTTAGCAGAAATTCAAAAATCCCTCACATTCTTCACAAAAACTTCAAACCAAAACATCCCCTGTTCTTCACTCAAAATCCAAAAATCCCTAAATTTCAAACCCTAATTCACGAAATTCAACAATGGCAGAAGTGAACCTCAACATCCCAAATGTTCAACATGAAGTACCTTTTGTTGAAGACACATAATTTCTACCAATGAAAGAAAACAATCTGCTGATGAATACAGAGCATTCGGAATATGATGTAAGATGTGAACTTCTGGTAGAATATCTTATGAAATGTCCAATCTCAGGAGCACTAACAAAAGGAAGAGAAGTACCAGAAAAGTTACTACAACAATTTGTTCACACTTTTAATGAATATGAAGAAAATCAGGTCTCTGCTTATGTATGGGGAAATGTTTTTGTAACATTAACCCCTGCAAGGGTAAGAGAATGGCTTGAACTTCCAGTTCTTGAAAGTTACATTGAAGCACCAAGCAGAGAAGAATTGATAAGCTTTATCATTAAGCTTGGTTACAAGAAAAAGGATATCAACAAAATTTGAGCAATAAGAAGAAATGAAATGCCAGCCATCTGGCAAGTACTGATGGAAGTGTTAAACAAATGTCTCATATCAAAGATAGGAGGAACTGATCAAGTCAGTCAAGCCATTCTGACAATCATATATGGACTCATAACTGGGTTCAAACTTGATTATGGGTCAGAAATTTTTAACCTACTCAAAAGATCAATCCTCACCAGAAATGGAAGAATAACCTCACATCTGCCATATCCAAGGTTAATCTCAATTTTTATTTCTGAAACATTTGCTGAAAGGGACATAGAAATTCCAATTTTGGAAGATATCTAAAGTTCAAATACCATGAAGGCCTGGAGTTCCAATCATGGATGGGAATCTGACAAAGATATCCCTGAGTTACGAGAAAGCATGCTATGCCTCATTGCACCAGACTCACAATACAGAATACAACATGAAGAACTTCTGGCCAAATCAGATTCTCCAACAGAAGAACCTAGCAAAGAAGTTGTTAACTGTTCTTCATCACTAGAAGAAGAAGAAGAAGTTGAGAAGTCCTGGTCATCAGAAACAGAGGCTGCAGAAGGAGAAGGAGTTCTGGAGATACCTCACTCACCAGAAAACAAGACAGAACATGCTGAGAGTCAACAGATTCATGAAGGAGTAATTCATCATGAATTTAATATTCATCAAGAGAAAGAACATGAACACTATGCAGAATCACACATTGCTGGAGGAACTCATGAAGATGCTGAAGAACAACATTTTGAAGAAACTCACTTTGATGGTACTGCAAATGAAGCCACTGAAGTTATACATCATGATGAATCTCGGGTTGCTGGTACATCTCTTTTAAACACTGTTTTAGTTGATACTCAATCAAAAGAAACAAAGTTAGAAGGTTCAATTAATGTTTCTTACAAAGTAGAATATAGAAAAACTGATGTTGATGAAGAGGTTACTAGTTCCATTAATCTCAACTCTGAATCAGAAAATGAGGAAGAGGATGAGATCCCAACAGATAGAGATCAGGGAACTGATCAAGGAAATATGGCAAAAGGTAATCTGTTTACCTCAAAAACTTATGGAGAATCATATATTGATATGATTCAAGGACATAAGGAAATCCAGGATGAAAATGTGTTTTTCACCATTGGTCGAGATGATTCTGGTACACTTAAGGTTGCACCAAAATCTGGTAAAGCCAAAAGTGACCCTATTATTTTCAGAACAGCAGCAAATGTGTTTGCAGCTGGAATATTAGAAGGAACATCTTGTTTAAATCATGCTTGAACAACATCTAATCAATCACTCGATATATATAATTTATACAAAACCGATACATGTTTATGTTTATTCGATGTTTGGGAAGTCAATCAATCATACACCATACATGTGACATGCTTAAACACCACCCTTTAAACCCTAATTTATGCTTAACTTATAGGTTGCTACACAATATGACCAAACTAATAACAAAGAGGGGCTAAAAAAGTAATTTTGATATTCTGAGAAGGCTACGAATCATAAGCCTAGGACCATACATCGTGGGATTCATATATAACCGTTAAATTGTGGGTTTCAAGGTAAGTTAATGGTGATTAACCTTACATAAACCGTTTGATATGTCTCCAAATATGTTGGACTCTGTATGCCCAAGACACATATTAAATTGATGTGGCTAGTACGTTATGTTCCAAGTCGAGTCATACCCAATAACAAGCTAGACAAACACTTATAATATTTATTTATGATTTGATCAAACAAATAAATATTAACACTTATAATTTTCAGAAATTGGTTTTCTAAATAATTGCACTTGACAAACTAATAAATTATATGAATAATTTATTTTGAGAGAATATTTTATTTTGTTATTTAATGGGTTAAATAACTTAATAAAAGTTGTATAAGTCTTAAAACATGTGATGTTATAATTTTATAAAAGTTTTAAAATTATATATAAGACTTAAATTTTTTTTAAAAGAAAATAATTATTTTTTTTTAAATAAAAAGGTGGGCTGCCCCCTTCCCCTCTTCCCAAGACCATTTTTTTGGTCCAATTAGATGGCATGCATTTTGCATGGCTAGTTGAATTTTCATTGGGCAATTGGGTGGCAATCTCTCTCACTTGTTTTAAGATAATTTTGTATGACAAAATTATGAAGGAATGAACTTGAAATTTTAGAGAATCATCTCTAAAAAAATCGGCCAACATGAGGGAGGTCCAAGAGTTTTTTCAAGTTAGATTTTTTTCAAATGCAAGAACTCCTTTTTATCCTCTCAATTTTCGGCCAAGAGTTGGTTCCAAGAGGGGATTTTTCAAGTGAGTTCATAAGTGTAAATCCTAGCTAAAATCAAAGTGTTTGTTGGAAGGTTTGGGGTATACGAGCTTGAGGTCTTCTACACTTGAAGGAAACCGTTCAAGAAGCATCATCTTCTTCATATCCTTTACTGCTTGGAAGGTAGTATTCTTGAAACACTCTATGGTTGTGTTTTAATTTTGATAGCATGCATGTTCGTATATGGATCCGGGGATTGGGTTTTACATATAAAATGGGTTTTATATCAAGAAAGTAACATGTTTTAAATAAATATTCCGCTGCATTTTTATTTTATAAGGATAAAATAGCTTTGATAAACATGTGAAAAACCCAACAATGGCATCAAGAGCCGCTTATATGAGTGCATGCTTCATAGGATATGAAATTTTCAGGTTTTGGGTTTGGTTAAACCCTATGGCCGAAATTTATCAATATGGTTCTCCTTTTGTTTTTCAAGATTATTTTCATACATGCATAAAAGGAATCTTGAAAAAGTATTTCATATGGATGATTTGTTTTGTTTGGACAAAAACCCACTTTTTCGGTTTTTTCATTCTTGACCGAAAAGTAGGTTGTAAAAAGGAAACCATTTTTGCTTATTGAATTTTATATATGTGGATATATATTTTGGTGGTCATAACCTAGCCATGACCTTGTGTGAATATGTTGAATGTTTGTGTTTTGTGATTTGTATTTAATTATTTCAAATGTTTGTAATAATTATTTATCTTTCTTCTTCCATTTGTAAAATATGTAATTATTTATTTTCATTTGGCATGTAAATAAATAGATTAGGTGCATTTTATTTTACTAGATAAAAAAATGTATTAGGATAATTTTTTGTAAAAGAAGATGCACACAAAAATGCGGTTTTGGTTTTGGCTAATTTCGGGCCTAAAGGACTTCACAGTTCTTAACGGGATTTTAGCCCGATAACCAAAACACATTTTTTAAAGTCCAAAGGAGTTTGGAGCTGAATATAAAAGATATTTGGAAGCCCAAAGAATGTGAAGAAATCACAACACAAGAGACGACTTGAAGCATTGGATGCGGGATCAAGTGGGAGTTCAATGACACATTATTTGTGTCAATATTCACCCTTTAGGAAGGACCTCTTGGCACACTTGTTTCGGCTAACAAATGTTGTCAAAAATAGTTGCTTATGGTTGTCACACCCCGACCGTGTAAAATGTGACACCTGTGCCTCTGCGACCATCAAAAAAATACCAAACCAATTAAATATTTTATTACATACTTGGGATTTGTATAAATATGTGTATCTTTTGCACATATCAATTCTTGTTCGATTTCAAGCTTTAAATCGCTTTCTGGAAGGTTATACGCGCACTGATGCGTAAATATAACCAGTTTAATGCACTGAACACTCCAGAATAGTGAAATAGGCTTAAAATACCTTAAATAACCTTTACATAACTTAGAAATAAGTTTTGGAGGGTTTGGTGTGGCGAAATCAAGTTTATTCGCTTATAGGGACTAATTTCGACAAATTGCGAAAGTATGCCAATTTGTACTGTAACGAACATTCCGAAATATGACCATAAGTTAAACATACCCTAAATATCCTTTACATAGCTTAGAAATAGGCTTTGAGGGGTTCGGTGTGCTAAAATAAACTTTTTGGTCATTCAGGGACTAAAAGCGTCAAAAAGTGCATAAGTTTGCATTTTCGCGCATATCTTACGTTCTGAATACATCCGGACATCCAAAACTTTATGTAATCATTAAAATATCTTATTTTAGTGATTGGCATGATAAAATTCCATTCGTCGCGTAATTTGGATCGTTTTTCGCATTCGTTCGTGTTTCGTCGTAATTAACCGAACAACGCAACCGTACGACCAAACGAACCTACATCCGAGATATTTTTGAGCATTTTTCATGTCCCCTATACTTTAACTTCATTTTAGAGCCTTGAAATGGGATTAACGGGGCTTAAACGTGTCAAAAATGTATCAAAAACCATGTTTTGCACATTCAGGGACCAAAATTGACAATCTGCCAAAGTTATCTTAGGAAGGGACCAAAATGGAAAATCTAAATTCCAGCTTGTTCCAGGTGTTCCCCTCATTTGCACATGGTTTTAATGAAACTAGGGGCTCCCATGGTTTCACAAAACCATGGGCACATGTGTACGGATGAGATCGAAGCTCGTTTTACGATGAACGATCTTAATGGTTGTGCAAAAACTATAAATACCCCATCCATCTCATTGTTTCAACTCACATTTGATCTGATATTTCTCTAAGTTGAGGTGCTTTCACTTCATACCTGAGAATAATCGGGTCAAACTTCCGTTCTTGGAGCTTTTGTAAGTCCTCTTTCGTTCTTTTTCGCGTGAAAGTCAAACTGTGTTTGACTTTCTGCTTTGACCAGTTTATGGTCAACATGAAGTTCCTTTGAACTTCATAACATGAGCGTAATCACGATTATTTTAGTCTCTTGTGACTATACCTACTGATTACCACGTTATCTAGGCATAGTGGCGAGTCGTAGTTTCGGCCAAAATGCGTATTCTTGCGTGTTTTGTAACCAAACTACTTTTAGGTATTAAAACCGTTTGTTTTGATACCAAACCTGTTTTCAAACCTCGTTAAGCATGTTTTAACATGTTTAGCTCGTCACTTTAGGTTTAGTGCTTATGTAGGGTCGTAAGGTAAGCGGTCTAAACAACCGCTTATACTTTCGAACCCGACCCGTTTGGTCGATCTTTAGGATCCGACCAAACACATTAGGTGACCATAGTTTTATAGGGAATAACCTTCCGAGGTTATACCTTATGGTTACTTCGTTTAAATAGTTGTATGATAGGTAGTTTATATGCCTTAGGTAAATGACCAAAATGCCCTTTTTACACCATAATTCATTTTAAGCATATATAACATAAATTTTGACATCTAAACTGATTTGGCAACAATATTAGACATGTTAAGGCATATTTTACTTATCATAGGACTAGTTAGGCGGTACAAACGCGTTTTACGCGAACGACACGTTAAAGTAGCGTAAGCTACCTAAACGGGTCGTAATGGGTTATAAGCACTTAGGATAGGTTTCATTTTAGAATGTAGACTTTGTTAAACCATATTACATGAGTTCCTATACTCATTTGGTTTACGGAACCTCATTTTATCCGATCCTCCGATTTAGGTCCGTTTATTTACATAGTTACCTATATTAGGTGCCGTTTGATTCCGTGATCCCTCTAGCTTTGCTTGATTGTTATTCAAGACTTCTAAGCATCCTCAAGTGAGTACATAGACCCCTCTTTTACTGTTTTCCAAACATTTTGGGGTGAAACACATGTGCCTACTTGTTATTTTCATGCTTTCCATGTTTTCATATCATATACTTGCTATGTTCATTAGTACACTATTAGTACATGATTTCATTATGTCTTGCTATGTATGTTCACCTAACACGCTAGCACAATTGTTGTATGTTTTGAACCATTTGAAATCATTGGATGTATGTGAACCATTTGAAATCATTGGATGTATGTGAACCATTTGTAACCATTTGATGTATGTGAACCATTTGAAATCGTTGGATTTATGTGAACCGTTTATAACCATTTGATTTATGTGAACCATTTGTAATTGTTTGAGCCATTGGGTTAGGGAAGTGATTAGGTAACAGGGCGGGTGTAATGTGTTAAAAGCATGGTGGATACGCCGCTGGTACTTCCTATATATATGTGCTTTTAACACATTATATATCATGCGTTATCTAGATCACTTGGGTAAACGATTTCAAAACAATCTCACACAAGGATGTTTTCTGAATAATATAAACCATACGAGTTTTATTAACGAGTTTTTATGAGATGTATTACAATTTGATTTAATAAAACAAATGTTTTGGAGTTAAGAATCATGGCTACGAGATTTTGCAAATTATAACCAACTTGATTTGAGTTGGTTAATTATGTCACAATATTATACTTTTCAAAACAAGGTTTTTAAATAAGTATTGGAACATGTAAAACGAGCCATGAAACTGACACTCATATAAAACCTATGTACTCGCCGGCATTTTTATGCTGACGTATTTTCACATGTGTTTCAGGTACCATAGTCGATGATGTTTGATGATGATATATGTGTTCGCTCACATAGGAATGGACGAGGCCTTAGTGACTTAATAACAATGAAAGTCTATTTGTTCATGTTTTGTTTCTAATTCCAATGTAATGTAATACATTTAAATTCAATAAAATGAAATTGTTTAAATCCATGGTTATGAAACAATGATTCTGTTACAACACTCCCCGACGTTTCTGCCACGTTTTGTTGTTTTACGTGGTCGGGGTGTGACAGAAAAGTTCGTATCAGAGCCAATGGTTATAGGGAATTAGGTTATTAGTAATGCTTTGACCTAGACTATAACCTTCCTAGGACCCTAACACGAGTTTACTTGCGTTTAGTCATAAAACAATACCGTTGCCTATCTTTAGGCAGCAACCACAATAAGAACACAAAATTCGAACCTGCTTTGAAAACTAATCATCTGTTCTTGGATGATTTATTATAAGGTTTCGAACCTTCAAAGTTTTCAAATTCTCGTCAAAGTTTAGGGCCACATAATGTGAACACGTGCAAACTGGAAGGGTGGGTGCCTATACCCTGAGCTTTCTGTCTAAGGCTAGAGTTTTCGTACAAATCCGCAATATCAGATCAGGCACTCTTACCTGGGAACTCTTGGGGTGAGTGTCCACTTATAGGTGAGCATGTCTTCGCGATACATTATGAGGACCTATTTGCTTTGATTCAGCCTTTGTGTGTCTTTTGTTTGCTTCGTGGTTCAAACAAATGACCATCACCCATGCTTTTGGTCGGTAATTGTAACATCCTATTCTTACCCAATGCCATTTCACTTGTTTCCTCTATTGTTTCCCCTTTTAGAATGCCTCCACGACGCGATAATCAAGTACCTAATGAAGAACTGGCAGCTATCATTACGCAGCAGATGACTGCTGCAATCCCAAACATCGTTGCTCAATGTAACCAAGCTCTCAACAACAATAATGCCCCCTGCAACTTCAAAACGTTCAACTAGGCTAAGCCATCAAAGTTTTCTGGGTCTCAAAGAGCGACTGCACTTCTGCAATGGTTCGAGAGTCTAGAGAGCACCTTCAGACATGTTCAATGCCCAAATTAGCGAAAGGTAGAATTCGCATCTAGTGTCTTTGAGAAATGAGCTTTGACATGGTGGAATGGTGTGATGAGAGATAGGGGTGCCGATATGGCAATGGCTTAAATGTGGGAAGAGCTTCGAGCTCTGATGATGAAGGAATTATGTCCTCGTCATGAGATCAGGGCCTTGGAAAGGGAATTCGACGATCTTAAGCAAGATAGCGGTGAGCATCGAGCCTACACAGATCGTTATGAGGAGTTAAGTCTGTTATGCCCGAATATGGTTACGCCTTTGGATAAGGCAATCGAAAAGTACATTGATGGCCTCCCTGACCTAGTACAAGACATTGTGACTGGTAGTAACCCCACTACAGTTAGGCAGGCCATTGAGCTATCTGCTACCTTGACTGAATCTCAAATCAGGAAAGGTAAACTTTTCCGAAAAGGTGATAAGAAACCAATCGAGGAATTGAAACCCAAAGATGAACAGACTGGATCCTCCAAGAAGTCAAAGAAGCGAAAAGCTTCCCAGAACTTCACCGTGGTTGCTCACAATGATCAAGCTGCCCCCAACCAACCAGCTCAACTCCTTGCTAGGAAGCCATACAACGGAACTGCACCCTTGTGCAACCAATGTAACCTTCATCATCATGCTAGTGTGAAGTGCCACAAATGCCAAATTTGTGGACTTATAGGTCATACAGCAAGAGTTTGCCGAGCTGCAGTTGCACCAAATCAAGCTGACGACAATCCTGCTCAAGCTTATTTTCCACCAGGTTCTTGCTACAACTGTGGTGAGATGGGTCATTTCCGAAGAAATTGCCCAAAGCTTGCTAATGCAAATCCAGCACAGGGATGAGCATCTGACCGACTAGAAGACAACACCATTTAGAAATAATCACGTCTTATGTATTATTTTCTTTTGTTGTCAAGGTCCATGAAACAGTTGTTATCGTTGTTTATAAATAAATCTTTTATTTACATTGCAATATATTTATGTGGTTGCATGTATAAATAACATATCCCCTACAATACTGACAATCAGGGAATCGTATTCCTTGAAGAACAGACTACCCCCAAAATTCTTCCATTTTATGATCTCTTGCGTTTTCCACGAAAATCCTAAGTACCCGTTTCTTCCAAAGAAACGAAGTATAAGGCGCAAGTTACAACTCTGGACGAATACCCAAAGTACCACTATAAATCCTTAATAGGGTACCTAAGGGTATTTCCGCAAATCCTAAAATTGTTGTGTGCCTTAATTCGAATATTACGTTTCTTTGAAAACAAAATCGAATTTTTGGAAGATCATCCTAACTTCATAGATAGATTCTTGAAAATGATTAAAGTGCCAAATGAAATCCACGGATTGGATTCCTGGTGTGCTTTAAATATCCGTGTCCAAAGATAACAAATTAAAGGTCAAATTAAACAAATATGTGATTATGTGCTTATGTGTTCCCTTTTATGTTTTTGTGTCATCCAAGTTTTTGTTATCCAAATCCTCGTAGAATCTTCCATATCTTCGTATAAGGGATTCATAGTAGGATATCCAAAGGTACTACCTTAAATCCTTAATGGGCTTCTACGTAATAGTAAAGACCCTCGGTTTATAATGTACTATTACATAATTAGACCCCATGAGTGGTCTAGTTAAACAGATTGATCCAAAAATCTGGTTAGGAATATCATGTGATGATGTAGCTGAAAAGACTCCTTGGTGGTCTAATTAAAGAGATCATTTGTCGATCTAATTAAAAGGACCCTATGATAGTCTAGTCACACTCATCACAGGCTTGATTTTCTTCCCCTTCACATTACAAAACAAACTGTGCGGACTGTGCAAGGAATTACGTAATTATGGATGCATAAATAATTATGGAATTCAGTGCACAGAAACCACAACAAGTTTTGTCATGGGTCTAGAGTTGACTCAGTTCATTTCCATTTCTGAAGAATACCCATTGAGGAAAATGACTCATTCCGTTCATTTTCGTTTCTGAAGAATATCCATCGAGGAAAATGAATATTCTTGATTTTTCCTTCATTTCCGTTTCTGAAGAATACCCATTGAGGAAAATGACTCATTCCGTTCATTTTCATTTCTGAAGAATATCCATCGAGGGAAATGAATATTCTTGATTTTTCCTTCATTTCCGTTTCTGAAGAACACCCATTGAGGAAAATGACTCATTCCGTTCATTTTTGTTTCTGAAGAATATCCATATAGGGAAATAAATATTCTTGATTATTCGTTCATTTTCGTTTCTGAAGAATACCCATTGAGGAAAATGACTCATTCTGTTCATTTTCGTTTCTGAAGAATATCCATCGAGGGAAATGAATATTCTTGATTATTCGTTCATTTTCGTTTCTGAAGAATACCCATTGAGGAAAATGACTCATTCCGTTCATTTTCGTTTCTGAAGAATATCCATCGAGGGAAATGAATTGTAATATCTGTGCTTGTAATCTTTATGAACAGTTCAATTATCAATAAAACAATGTTATTTGATCCCAATGTTTGTTTGGTTGTGTTTTACATTTTTCATGTTTTGACTTTTATTCAATTTCAAACTCTATATCGCTTTCTGGAGAGTTATACGCAAACTGGTGCGTAAACGTAATCAGTTTAATGCGAAAAATACTCCAAAACATCAACATATACTTAACATACCTTAAATAACCTTTACATAACTTAGAAATAAGTTTTGAAGGCTTTGGTATGGCAAAAACAAGTTAATTCGTTTACAGGGACTAAACTTGACAAACTGCGAAAGTATGCCAATTGGAACTGTAACAGACATTTTGGAACATGACCATAAGTTAAAAATACCATAAATATCCTTTACATAGCTTAGAAATAGGCTTTGAGGTGTTCGGTATGCTAAAATAAACTTTAGGGTCATTCAAGGACTAAAAGTGTCAAAAAGTGCATAAGTTTGAACTTTCGCGCATAACTTACGTTCTGAATACATCCGGACATCCAAAAATTTATGTAAGCACTAAAATATTTTATTTTAGTGTTTGGCATAAGAAAAATCCATTCGTCACGCAATTTGGATCGTTTTTCGCGCTTATGCGCATTCCGTCGTAATTAACCGAACAACGCAATCGTACGGCCAAACGAACTGACCTCCTTGATATTTTCAAGCATATTTTAAGTTCCCTATACTTTAACTGCATTTTAGAGCTTTGAAATGGGGTTAACGGGGCTTAAACGTGTCAAAAATGCATCGAAAACCAAGTTTGGAGCTTCAGGGGCCTGTTCTGCCAATTTTCAAACTTTCTGGTCTGCAGGTCCTTGCGCACCTCAACACTTTTTGTGTTACGGTGCACAAGCAGGGGCCAGATGCATCAAATCATTTTTTTCTGCTGTTACAGCCTTTCAACCCCTCCAAAGGCCAATGCCAAGTGTCAAAACCTTATGGTGAAGGGCCAAATGAGTTACCACAACTTTCCAACAAGTGTACGGCTTAGATCGTGCCCCCTTTTCCAAGAAAAGATCCTAACGGTGAACCGAAAACTATAAATACCCACCTTATGTTCACTCATTCCTCACAAGAATCTGATCTTAGAAGCTCTAAGTTGAAACCATTGTTTCATACCTGAGCTACTTGGATCAAGATTAGCATTCGGGGACCCTTTGTAAGTGTTCCTTTGTTCTTTTATTGCTTTTCGAGTCTGAAAGTCAAACTTTGTTTGACTTTCTGCATTGACCAGTTTATGGTCAATGCGAAGTTCGTTTGAACTTCGCAACGTGATTGTAATCACGATGGTTATAGTCCCTTGTGACTATGCCTACTGATTACCACGTTGTCTAGGGTCGTAAGGATAAGCGATCAAATAAATCGCTTATACCTTCGAACCCGACCCATTTGGTCGATCATTAGGATCCGACCAAACACATTAGGTGACCATAAGGTTATACCTTATGGTCGCTTCGTTTAAGTAGTTGTATGATAGGTAGTTTATATGCCTTAGGTAAATTACCAAAATACCCCTTTGACGCCAAAATTCATTTTGAACATATGTAACGTAAATTTTGACATCTAAACTGATTTGACAACAATATTAGACATGTTAAGGCATATATTACTTGTCATAGGACTAGTTAAGCGGTCTGAACGCGTTTCACGTGAACGACGCGTTAAAGTAGCATAAGCTACCAAAACGGGTCGTAATGGGTCGTAAGCGCTTAGGTTAGGTTTCATTTAGTATGTAGGCTTTGTTAAACCATATTACATGAGTTCCCATACTCATTTGGTTTACGAGCCCTCATTCTATCCGATCTTTCGATTTAGGTCCGGTTTATTAATGTAGTTACCTATATTAGGTGCCGTTTGATTCCGTGATCTCTAGCATTGCTTGGTGGTTATCTTAGGACTTCTGAGCAATCTCAAGTGAGTACATAGACCCCTCTTTTACTGTTTTCCAAACAATTTGGGGTGAAACACATGTGCCTACTTGTTACTTTCATGCTTTCCTGTTTTCACATCATATACTTGCTATGTTCATTAGTACATTTATAGTACATGATTTCATTGTGTTATGCTATGTATGCCCATTGTGTGCGTACTTAGTACATTGTTTTACATTACATTTCATGCTATGTATGTCCATTGTGTGCATACTTAGTACATTGTTTCACATTACATTTCATGCTATGTATGCCTATTGTGTGCATACTTAGTACAGTTGTTTCACGTCACATGCTATGTATGTCCATTTGTTGCATACTTAGTACAGTTGTTTTCATCACACGCTTACATTTTGGTATGACATTTGGTTTGTTTAAATGGAACAATACATTCATTAACATTAGCTACGCCGTTCGTTAGTAGGTAGTGGTACCATAGGAATTGACAACTCCCATTCCTGAAATCCTGGGTTTGTTTGGATTGGAAAGAATGACCGAATTCGATACACATAACTTAGATAAACCTTTAATTTGTTTAAGGGTTTATCGCCACAGTCTCAAGGCTTAAGTGTATGCATTTTCACAACACCACATAGATGTTTATATCAGTATAGCATGCATTTGTTCCACAAAACATAACTTTGATTTAAACCATGTTTTACTTCAATACCTTGTTTTCGTGCATTTTACATATGGTTTAGTTGATATATTTCACTTACCATACATGACATTTTTGGATACACATTACATGATTTACACTAAACACAGACATTTGATATGGTTTACACAATAACATTTGACATTTTGATTATACATAAACAATTTACATTGGTGGTTTGGTTTGAGTAAGTGATTTAAGTAACGAGGCGTGTGTAATATAATACAAGCATGGTGCATACGCCGCTGGTACTTCCTATATATAAGTGTTTGTATGGTATTACATATCGTAGCATTATTTGAATCATTTCAATTTAAGACACATGACATTTTATACAAATAACATACTTCTCACAAGACATTGTTTTACAAACAACTTATCATATACAAACTCATTTTACATGGTTATTCATTTAACCTTACATTTATTTACACATATCATCTGATCTTATCGTTTTTCAAATGATTTACAAGACAAAGCAAATTACAAGGTTCATTACTAAACACTTTCTTAAACACAAGTCATGAATCCTATTTTCACAAAACCTATGTATCTCACAGGCATTTTTATGCTGACGTACCTATTTTCACATGTGTTTTCAGGAGCTGTTGCTTAGGACTATGATCGTGACACTAGGGCGGACCTGTGCCTTAGAGACAAAAAACGGAGATATGAACTCTTTATTTCCTGTTTAAAGACAATGAAACTCTTATGTTGATAAATAAAATACAACTTTGAATGCCCTGGTTATGAAACAATTAATTCTGTTACAACACTCCCCGACATTTTCCGCTGCGGTTGCATGTTATACGCGGTCGGGGTGTGACAGAAGAGTTGGTATCAGAGCCAATGGTTATAGGGAATTTGGTTATTAGTAATGCTTTGACCTAGACTATAACTTTCTAGGACCCCAACACAAGTTATCTTGTGTTTAGATCTTAAAACATGCACATCGCCTATCCTTAGGTGATAACCACAACGGGAACATCAAGTTCGAATCCGCTTTGAAAATTAATCATCTGTTCTTAGATGATTGATTACTAGGTTTTGAACCCTATATTGTAAGGTTTTGAACCCTCTGTTATATGGTTTTGAACCCTTCCAGTTTGATTTTTGGCCTTATACCTTCTAAGTTTTCAAAATCTCGTTAAAGTTTTGGGTTTTAAATAGTGTGAACACGTGCAAACTGGAAGAGTGAATGCCTGTACCCTGGGTTTTCTGTCTAAGGCTAGAGTGTTCGTACAAATCCACATAATCGGACCAGTCACTCTTACGTGGGAATTCTTGGGGTGAGTGTTCACTTATAGGCGAGCATGTCTTCGCGATACATTATTTTTGACCCACTTACTTTGATTAGTCACATTGTGTCATTTGTTTACCTTGTGGTAATGAACAAATAACCACCATCTTTGCTTTTGTTGATTTTTGTATTATCTCATTCTTTTCATCCAACCATCTCACTCGTTTCCTTTCATGTTTCCCTCTTTTAGAATGCCTCCTCGACGCGAACACCAGATAGCGACTGCCGAACTGGCAGAAATCATTGCGCAGCAAATGGCTGCTCAATTCCCAATTTTCATTGCTCAAATGAACCAAGCCAACAACAACAATCATGCTATATGCAATTTCAAGAGTTTCAACTCGGCTAAACCACTCAAGTTTAGTGGTACTGAAGGAGCAACTGGGCTTCTTCAATGGTTCGAGAGCATTGAGAATACTTTCCGTCACGTGCAGTGTCCTGACAATCGCAAGGTCGAGTTTTCTTCGAGTATGTTTCAGAAGAGGGCTCTTACGTGGTGGAATGGGGTTATGAGAGACTGTGGTGCTGAGGTTGCTTTGGCACAAACATGGGCTGAACTTAGGGCTCTTATAATGAGGGAGTTTTGTCCTCATCATGAACTGCGAGCTCTAGAAAGGGAGTTTGATGACTTGAAACAGGATAGTGGCGAGCATCGGGCATATACTGATAGGTTTGAGGAGCTGAGTTTGCTATGCCCAACAATGGTCACCCCACTCGACAAGGCTATCGAAAGGTACATCAATGGTCTACCTGACTCGGTACAAGACATCATTACTGGTAGTAACCCTACCACACTCCGTCAGGCGATCGAGTTATCAGCGACTTTGACTGAGTCGCAGATTCGGAAGAATAAGTTACACAGGAAGGGTGACAAGGGCAAGAAACAGTCGTCTGACAAAGAAGATAGCAAGAAAGGTCAAAACAAGAAAGGTAAGGACTCTGGTGCTTCGAAGAGGTCAAGGAAGCGAAAGGCTTCCCAAAATTTTGCTGTCACTGCCCAAGCTAACCAGGCAGCTCCTAACCAACCCGCACAGCCTCCAGCAAAGAAACCTTATGCAGGAAATGCACCTCTGTGCAATAGATGCAACAGTCACCATCAGCCGCAACATCAGTGCCGTATCTGTACTAACTGTGGGAAGTCAGGTCATCTTGCCAATGTTTGTCGATTTGCTCAGAATCGGGCAGTTCAGAACCCGGCTCAACAAGTTGCTCAGCCTCCTGCTCAGCAACAGGGTCAAGCTGCACAACCACACTACCCACCAGGTGCTTGTTATAACTGTGGGGATCTGACCCACTACCATAACCAGTGCCCAAGATTGGTGAATGCAAACCAGAATCAGGCTCAGGTTCGAGGGCGAGCTTTTAACATGAATGCCCAAGAGGCGCAGGCGGACGATAATGTGGTGAACGGTACGTTCTTTATTAATAATCAGCCTGCATCTGTTCTTTTTTATTCTGGTGCCGATAAGAGTTTTGTGTCATTGTCTTTTGAGCCAATGCTTCGCGTGTCTAGAACGAAACTAGGTAAACCTTTGACAGTAGAAGTTGCTAATGGTGAACCCATTGTTCTTAATTCTGTTCTTCTCAACTGCCAGTTGAACCTTAACGACCATCTTTTTCCTATCGACCTCACGCCTATGCAACTTGGAAGCTTCGACGTTATAGTGGGTATGGATTGGTTATCCAAGCATCGCACAGAGGTAGTTTGTTTTGAGAAGATTGTTCGTGTGCCGCTTTCGACAGGAGAGATCCTACAAGTTCATGGTGAGAAACCTGCTGGTGGTCTCAAACTCATGTCTTGTTTTAAAGCTCGGAAGTATCTGCGAAAGAACTATGTGGCCTTCTTGGCACATGTTACAGCAGATAAGGGCAAAGGTAAATCTATTCAAGATATCCCTGTTGTACGGGATTATCCTGAAGTGTTTCCTGAAGAGTTACCTGGTCTACCTCCAGCACGCCAAGTCGAGTTCTGCATTGATCTCGTACCTGGTGCAAATCCTATTGCCAGAGCCCCATATCGTCTTGCTCTGTCCGAAATGCAAGAACTGTCTAAGCAGCTTCAGGAGCTTTCAGATAAAGGTTTTATCCATCCTAGCTTTTCACCTTGGGGTGCTCCCGTTCTTTTTGTCAAGAAGAAGGATGGATCCTTTAGGATGTGTATCGATTATCGTGAGCTTAACAAGCTTACCATCAAGAACCGATATCCCCTACCTCGCATCGATGATCTCTTTGATCAGTTACAAGGTGCTTCTTATTTTTTGAAGATCGATCTGGGATCGGGATATCATCAACTTCGTGTGCATGAAGAAGATATTCCCAAGACAGCGTTCCGCACTCGATATGGGCATTATGAGTTCACAGTCATGCCATTCAGTTTGACTAATGCTCCTGCTGTTTTGATGGACTTAATGAATAGGGTCTGCAAGCCTTATTTGGATCTTTTCGTCATTGTTTTTATTGACGACATCTTGATATACTCTAAGACGTAAGCTGATCACGAGCAACATCTTCGTCTTACTCTAGAACTCCTAAAGAAGGAGCAACTTTTCACCAAATTCTCCAAGTGTGAATTCTGGCTTAAAGAAGTTCAATTCTTAGGACATATTTTCAACGAACGAGGTATTCATGTAGATCCCTCCAAGATCAGTGCGATTAAGGATTGGGATACGCCTACTACTCCTACCGAAGTTCGTTCTTTTCTTGGTCTTGCGGGTTATTACCGCCGCTTCATTGAAAATTTCTCAAAGATTGCAGTTCCTCTAACTGCTCTAACACAGAAGAACATACCCTTTAATTGGGGATTTAAGCAAGAGGAAGCTTTTCAAAACTTGAAGCAGAAACTTTGCGACGCGCCTGTTCTGACTTTACCTGAGGGCAATGATGATTTCGTCGTTTATTGCGATGCATCTAAATTGGGTCTTGGCTGTTTTCTGATGCAAAGGAACAAAGTCATAGCCTACGCATCAAGACAATTGAAGATACATGAGAAGAACTACACCACTCATGATCTTGAGTTGGGTGCAGTTGTCTTCGCTCTCAAAATCTGGAGACACTATTTGTACGGCACAAACTGTGTGATTTTCACAGACCACAAAAGTCTTCAGCATATGTTCAACCAGAAAGAACTCAACATGAGGCAACGACGTTGGGTAGAGCTCCTAAACGACTATGACTGCGAAATTCGCTACCATCCTGGTAAGGCGAATGTCGTAGCCGATGCATTGAGTCGTAAGGAACGTACTAAGCTTCATTGTGTTCGTGTTCAATCTGTTATTCAAGCTCGATCCGATATTCAAGCACGCATTTCTCAGGCTCAACAATCTTGTGTTTCACAAGGTTTGATGGACAGGGAATTTCCCTATCACATAACACCTGATCTGGAACTGAAGGACAATGGATCATATTACTTTATGGGTCGTTTGTGGGTCCCAAGCCAAGATAATCTTCGTACCTTGCTTATGGATGAATCCCATAAGTCTCGCTATTCTGTTCATCCTGGCTCGGATAAGATGTATAAGGATCTTCGTACTCATTATTGGTGGCCTGGTATGAAGAAAGACATCGCCTTATATGTATCAAAATGCCTTACTTGTCTTAAGGTTAAGGCTGAACATCAGCGTCCTTCTGGTTTATTGGTGCAACCAGAGATCCTAGTTTGGAAATGGGAAAACATTACTATGGATCTCATTACTAAATTTCCGCGCACAAAGAAGGGTCATGATGCCATCTGGGTAGTTGTTGATCGTCTTACTAATTCAGCGCATTTCTTGCCAATCCGTGAGGATTTTCCTGCTGACAAACTTGCTAAAATCTATGTGGATGAAATTGTAGCTTGACATGGTGTTCCTTTGAACATCATTTCTGACAGAGATGCTCGTTTCACTTCTCATTTTTGGAGAACCATGCAATCTTCTATGGGGACCCAACTTAATCTGAGCACAGCTTATCATCCGCAAACGGATGGTCAATCTGAAAGAACAATCCAGACTCTGGAGGATATGCTTAGAGCTTGTGTGATCGACTTTGGTGGTAGTTGGGATTCACATCTTCCGTTAATTGAATTCTCCTACAACAATAGTTATCACACCAGCATCAAAATGGCTCATTTCGAGGCTCTCTATGGTCGAAAATGTCGTTCACCAGTCTGCTGGAATGAGATCGGCGAGGTTCAGCTTACTGGACATGCCATCATTTTAGAGACAACAGAAAAGGTTAAGAAAGTTCGTGACAACCTTCAGACAGCTAGAAGCCGTCAAAAGAGTTACGCGGACCCAAAACGCAAGCCCTTGGAATTTCAAGTCAGTGATCGAGTATTACTTAAGGTCTCACCTTGGAAAGGTGTGATCAGATTTGGAAAGAAAGGAAAACTTGCACCTAGATACGTTGGACCATTCAAGATCGTCGAAAGAATCGGTAAGGTAGCCTACAGACTTGAGTTACCTCCTGAACTTGGAAATGTTCATCCAACCTTTCACGTGTCCAATCTCAAGAGGTGTTTAGCTGATGAGAACCTCAACATACCGCTTGACGAAATTCGTGTTGACAAAACACTGAAATTTGTTGAGAAGCCAGTGGAAATCATGGAACATGAAGTCAAGTGGCTCAAACGCAAGTGCATTCCTTTGGTCAAAGTTCGCTGGGAAGCTAAACGTGGACCCGAGTTTACTTGGGAACGCGAAGATCAAATGAAGGCGAAATATCCGCATCTTTTTACACGAGTTTCCTCTAAATAAATTTCGGGACGAAATTTCCACAAGTAGGGGAGACTGTAACATCTGTGTTTGTAATCATTATGAACAGTTCAATTATCAATAAAACAATGTTATTTGATCCCAATGTTTGTTTGGTTGTGTTTTACATTTTTCATGTTTTGACTTTTATTCAATTTCAAACTCTATATCGCTTTCTGGAGAGTTATACGCAAACTGGTGCGTAAACGTAATCAGTTTAATGCGAAAAATACTCCGGAACATCAACATATACTTAACATACCTTAAATAACCTTTACATAACTTAGAAATAAGTTTTGAAGGCTCTGGTATGGCAAAAACAAGTTAATTCGTTTACAGGGACTAAACTTGACAAACTGCGAAAGTATGCCAATGGAACTGTAACAGACATTTCGGAACATGACCATAAGTTAAACATACCATAAATATCCTTTACATAGCTTAGAAATAGGCTTTGAGGTGTTCGGTATACTAAAATAAACTTTAGGGTCATTCAAGGACTAAAAGTGTCAAAAAGTGCATAAGTTTGCACTTTCGCGCATAACTTACGTTCTGAATACATCCGGACATCCAAAAATTTATGTAAGCACTAAAATATTTTATTTTAGTGTTTGGCATAAGAAAAATCCATTCGTCACGCAATTTGGATCGTTTTTCCCGCTTATGCGCATTCCGTCGTAATTAACCGAACAACGCAATCGTACGGCCAAACGAACTGACCTCCGTGATATTTTCAAGCATATTTTAAGTTCCCTATACTTTAACTTCATTTTAGAGCTTTGAAATGGGGTTAACGGGGCTTAAACGTGTCAAAAATGCATCGAAAACCAAGTTTGGAGCTTCAGGGGCCTGTTCTGCCAATTTTCAAACTTTCTGGTCTGCAGGTCCTTGCGCACCTCAACACTTTTTGTGTTACGGTGCGTAAGTAGGGTCCAGATATATCAAATCATTTTTTCTGCTGTTACAGCCTTTCAACCCCTCCAAAGGCCAATGCCAAGTGTCAAAACCTTATGGTGAAGGGCCAAATGAGTTACCACAACTTTCCAACAAGTGTACGGCTTAGATCGTGCCCCCTTTTCCAAGAAAAGATCATAACGGTGAACCGAAAAATATAAATACCCACCTTATGTTCACTCATTCCTCATAAGAATCTGATCTTAGAAGCTCTAAGTTGAAACCATTGTTTCATACCTGAGCTACTTGGATCAAGATTAGCATTCGGGGACCCTTTGTAAGTGTTCCTTCGTTCTTTTATTGCTTTTCGAGTCCGAAAGTCAAACTTTGTTTGACTTTCTGCATTGACCAGTTTATGGTAAATGCGAAGTTCGTTTGAACTTCGCAACGTGATTGTAATCACGATGGTTATAGTCCCTTGTGACTATGCCTACTGATTACCACGTTGTCTAGGGTCGTAAGGGTAAGCGATCTAATAAATCGCTTATACCTTCGAACCCGACCCATTTGGTCAATCATTAGGATCCGACCAAACACATTAGGTGACCATAGTATATAGGGAATAACCTTCCAAGGTTATACCTTATGGTCGCTTCGTTTAAGTAGTTGTATGATAGGTAGTTTATATGCCTTAGGTAAATTACCAAAATACCCCTTTGACGCCAAAATTCATTTTGAACATATGTAACGTAACTTTTGACATCTAAACTGATTTGACAACAATATTAGACATGTTAAGGCATATATTACTTGTCATAGGACTAGTTAAGCGGTCTGAACGCGTTTCACGCGAACGACGCGTTAAAGTAGCATAAGCTACCTAAACGGGTCGTAATGGGTCGTAAGCGCTTAGGTTAGGTTTCATTTAGTATGTAGGCTTTGTTAAACCATATTACATGAGTTCCCATACTCATTTGGTTTACGAGCCCTCATTCTATCCGATCTTCCGATTTAGGTCTGGTTTATTAATGTAGTTACCTATATTAGGTGCCGTTTGATTCCGTGATCTCTAGCATTGCTTGGTGGTTATCTTAGGACTTCTGAGCAATCTCAAGTGAGTACATAGACCCCTCTTTTACTGTTTTCCAAACAATTTGGGGTGAAACACATGTGCCTACTTGTTACTTTCATGCTTTCCTGTTTTCACATCATATACTTGCTATGTTCATTAGTACATTTATAGTACATGATTTCATTGTGTTATGCTATGTATGCCCATTGTGTGCGTACTTAGTACATTGTTTTACATTACATTTCATGCTATGTATGTCCATTGTGTGCATACTTAGTACATTGTTTCACATTACATTTCATGCTATGTATGCCCATTGTGTGCATACTTAGTACAGTTGTTTCACGTCACATGCTATGAATGTCCATTTGTTGCATACTTAGTACAGTTGTTTTCATCACACTCTTACATTTTGGTATGACATTTGGTTTGTTTAAATGGAACAATACATTCATTAACATTAGCTACGCCGTTCGTTAGTAGGTAGTGGTACCATAGGAATTGACAACTCCCATTCCTGAAATCCTGGGTTTGTTTGGATTGGAAAGAATGACCGAATTTGATACACATAACTTAGATAAACCTTTAATTTGTTTAAGGGTTTATCGCCACAGTCTCAAGGCTTGAGTGTATGCATTTTCACAACACCACATAGATGTTTATATCAGTATAGCATGCATTTATTCCACAAAACATAACTTTGATTTAAACCATGTTTTACTTCAATACCTTGTTTTCGTGCATTTTACATATGGTTTAGTTGATATATTTCACTTACCATACATGGCATTTTTGGATACACATTACATGATTTACACTAAACACAGACATTTGATATGGTTTACACAATAACATTTGACATTTTGATTATACATAAACAATTTACATTGGTGGTTTGGTTTGAGTAAGTGATTTAAGTAACGAGGCGTGTGTAATATAATACAAGCATGGTGCATACGCCGCTGGTACTTCCTATATATAAGTGTTTGTATGGTATTACATATCGTAGCATTATTTGAATCATTTCAATTTAAGACACATGACATTTTATACAAATAACATACTTCTCACAAGACATTGTTTTACAAACAACTTATCATATACAAACTCATTTTACATGGTTATTCATTTAACCTTACATTTATTTACACATATCATCTGATCTTATCGTTTTTCAAATGATTTACAAGACAAAGCAAATTACAAGGTTCATTACTAAACACTTTCTTAAACACAAGTCATGAATCCTATTTTCACAAAACCTATGTATCTCACATGCATTTTTATGCTGACGTACCTATTTTCACATGTGTTTTCAGGAGCTGTTGCTTAGGACTATGATCGTGACACTAGGGCGTACCTGTGCCTTAGAGACATAAAACGGAGATAGACTTAGTTTAATTATGTTATGAACTCTTTATTTCCTGTTTAAAGACAATGAAACTCTTATGTTGATAAATAAAATACAACTTTGAATGCCATGGTTATAAAACAATTAATTCTGTTACAACACTCCCCGACGTTTTCCGCCGCGGTTGCATGTTATACGCGGTCGGGGTGTGACATGAATATTCTTGATTATTCATTCATTTTCATTTCTAAAGAATATCCATTGAGGAAAATGACTTATTCCGTTCATTTTCGTTTCTGAAGAATATCCATCGAGGGAAATGAATATCCTTGATTTTTCCTTCATTTTCATTTTAAAGATTGTCCGTTGAGAGAAATGACAGGATTATGCCTTGCATAATCTTTGATGGGTTATTCTACGCAAATAGATAAACACCCTAGATTCCATGCAAGGCAATTATTTAACACAGCGTCACAGACAGACTCCTACGAATAAATTTCGGGACGAAATTTGCTAAAGTAGGGGAGACTGTGGCACCTGTGCCTCTGCGACCACCAAACAAATACCAAACCAATTAAATATTGTATTTCATACTTGGGATTTGTATAAATATGTGTATCTTTTGAACATATCAATTCTTGTTCGATTTCAAGCTTTAAATCGCTTTCTGGAAGGTTATACGCGCACTGATGCGTAAATATAACCAGTTTAATGCAACGAACACTCTGGAATAGTGAAAAAGGCTTAACATACCTTAAATAACCTTTACATAACTTAGAAATAAATTTTGGAGGGTTTGGTGTGGCGAAATCAAGTTTATTCCCTTACAGGGACTAATTTCAACAAACTGCAAAAGTATGCCGATTTGTACTGTAACGAACATTCCGGAACATGACCATAAGTTAAACATACCTAAATATCCTTTACATAGCTTAGAAATAGGCTTTGAGGGGTTTGGTGTGCTAAAATAAACTTTTTGTTCATTTAGGGACTAAAAGCGTCAAAAAGTGCATAAGTTTGCATTTTCGCGCATATCTTACGTTCTGAATACATCCGCACATCCAAAACTTTATGTAATCATTAAAATATCTTATTTTAGTGATTGGCATGATAAAATTCCATTCGTCACGTAATTTGGATCGTTTTTCGCATTCGTTCGTGTTTCGTCGTAATAAACCGAACAACGCAACCGTACGACCAAACGAACCGACATCTGAGATATTTTTGAGCATGTTTCATGTTCCCTATACTTTAAATTCATTTTAGATTCTTGAAATGGGATTAACGGGGGTTAAACGTGTCAAAAATGCATCAAAAACCATGTTTTGCACATTCAGGGACCAAAATTGACAATCTGCCAAAGTTAATCTTAGGAAGGGACCAAAATGGAAAATCTAAATTCCAGCTTGTTCCAGCTGTTCCCCTCATTTGCACATGGTTTTAATGAAACTAGGGGCTCCCATGGTTTCACAAAACCATCGGCACATGTGTACGGATGAGATCGAAGCTCGTTTTACGATGAACGATCTTAACGGTTGTGCAAAAACTATAAATACCCCATCTATCTCATTGTTGAAACTCACATTTGATCTGATATTTCTCTAATTTTGTCACACCCTGGCTTTGCGGAAGCGTGGTTAATTTGGTGTGACTTCTTAATACCATAGCTTAACCATAACAAAGCTATATGAAATAAAACCATGCAAGATCATCCATTTAATTAAGTTTTAAAAACCAAATACAACAACATTGTTTTAACGGAAACATATCCTAACGACATTGTTCAACAAACACAAACATCAACATGACATAAACACAGTTTAAGGACTGTGACTTGTCCAGGAAAGAGTCACATTCCTCAAACTTGGATGACCTCGTAACTAGTGCAGCGGGAAAACATGCCATACCGTGCCAGATCCTTTAGTTCCCTGAAATACATGTAAGTTGAAAAATCAACAATAATGTTGAGCGATTTCATGTGTATGTGAGTAAGTAAAACCTTTGTAAAATGTCTGTATGTATGAAAATTCCTGGTATGTAGCAATAAGGAAAAAGAGATCACCATTGGGTTGCAAAGCCAATGATATGTGTGAAGTGCAAGTAGGAAGACTCAAACCTAGCAGATTTCGCGTTGGGTACAAAGTCACCCCAAGGTCCGTACTGTTGGGCCTGGGGTTGGGCTCGCTACACCCAGATAGATCTACCGCTTACGTCCCTCGGTCCTACAATGAGGATTAATGGCCTCCAGTTCCCGCCTACCCACTCACATGATCTAAGTAGTAACCCTCCTTACGCTAACCATACCATGTATAAAGTACTCGTAATCATAGTAACATGTATTTCACCCCCGCAGTTTAGAAAACTGAAAATAGTTAAGAGAAAAGGGGGACATGAACTCACAGTGGTGCGTCTCTACCAAGTATATCTCCTGCTCAAGCAGCTGTGCGACGACCTACACGTACTAACTCTATTAGACGGACGGCCGTGCCTTAGCTTTATGGTTTAAGCTTTTGGGAAATAGTTAGACAACTATTTCGTGTTTACATTCTGTATATACTTGGTATTTATTTTCCTTCCCAAGGATGGGGGATTTAATACATGTGCGTTCGTATAACTTCGGAATATATTATTAAGTCTCACTTAATATATATTTTACTTCTTATTCCAAAATATAAGTATTTTTCTCAAAAATATTATATTTTATTTCACATAATTTTCCCAAAATAATACCTTGACAATAATACGCTTTCATAAATATTTTCTTAAATTGCGTAAGTTACGTTTTAATGATCGAGTGGTAACAATAATTACCGGTGTAACTTATATATTTATTGTAGAAGCGTTCGTATTATTTTGGAGTTGTCAACACGGTAATATTATTTTTACCCTAAAAATAATATTAGTATCTTCACAAAATAATCATAAAAATCCACAAGTGTTGTTATGAAAATATATACTAAATATATATTTATCAAGTTTTATTTTGTGAAATCCCACCTCCGATATTTTGTAAATAAAGTTGTGGCGAAATTTATAGTTTGAAAACAAGTTGACAAGTATTTCTAACACTTATAGTGAAAATATTTCTAAGTGTTAGGTTTTGGAAAAATTTCGCCAGAGTTTCCTCTGTAACTGGAGGTGGCCACGCTTTTAAGCGTATCATTTTCTTTTATAAATCAAATCAACCATTTTCTTATTTAACCAAAACAATATTCAACGCATCAAACTAGTCAATAAACATGTAAATCGCAAAAATTACATGAACTTGTGATTTACTCAAAAATATGAAGTAAATCCCATTACATTTAGTGGATCTTTATATAAAGCAATCCGATTTTGTAAAAACCTCGTTTTTAGAGAAATTCCGTTTTTACAACTTCTCGTCATCTTTTACAAAAATAGTTATTTTGTCGAAACTTTGTGCTACACAAGTGTTTACACACTTGTGTGTTTACTAAAATCATTCTTGTTTATGAAAGATCCGTCTTTAAAATATGTTTTCTCTTGACACTCGGTCCTTTGAAAATACCGCTTGTAGATCCGTAGATCTACTAGTTTTAAACACTATTTTGTAAGTAAAATCGTTTTTACACAAGTTCATGATTCGTGTGTGGTAGAGTTTCATCATTTAACCCTTGTTACATCCAAAACAACTCTATGTCATGATTCATGATCATGACCAACCCGGGTTAAACGATGATCCGAGCTACCACAACATAGATCGGGTCCAAATAACTACACAAATCAAATACTACAAGATTTACACAACATTCAAGCTTTTAACCATTACTTTTAGCATTTTTAGTAGACTTTTAAGCTTCAACTTGTATGTTCATGACTTTTAACCGTTACATATCATTTTAACCATCTTAAAATAGTTCGAGAGGGTGATTCAAGCAACTTACTACTAGCTCGAGGCTAGGGAAGAATCTAGACGCAAAAAGAGTGGATAAAAGCAACGAGTAGAGGTCCTTCGCCTTCCGAATGCACCAATACTCCTTATACGTGATCCTTAACGCTTGTGTGAACTTGGAATGTGAAGATCAAAATCGAAAATATGATGGGTGTTGAAGGGGGGTTCGGCCGTGAGCTTTCTAGAGAGAGAGAGGGAGTTGTTTTGGGGTGTTAAGTGGTGAATGATATGTTAGGCTAATCCTTGATCTTATAGACATTCCATAAGTGTATTACCCAACGGATTTCATGCTCTCTAGATACTAAACATGTAGATTAAAATAATAATTTGGAGGACAAAGTATGTCCCCCCTCTTGGGGACGGTTGGTTAAGGGGGGGGGGGGGGTCTAGTTCAAATCCAACCAAAATAGTTAGTGTAAAGTTAGGTTAATCTAGTTAGTTAAGTGATTAACCCGGTTACTAATGAGTTGTGCTTTATTGCGGGTGTTAGGGTATTCAGGGACCCTAACTGGCTCAGAAAAAGACAAATAATGTTATTGGCAATATTTTTATGTTCCGGGTAAAGTCCGATTGTTCGGTTGGATAGTAATCCGTTAAAATGTTCAACAAAGCTTTAAAGTGTCGTTTATTATTTTTAGTGACACAACTTATTCCTCCAAAGTGTCGGGAATATTTTCCTCATGTTTTGGCACTTTATTAGTTAGCTAAAAGCTGAATTTTTTTAATTAAAGTGCTGAATTTTGTACTTAGAGTACGTTTAGGCACATCCGGTCACTGTAACTTATTCCTAGAGACGCAGTTCTACAACCCTTGTATCCCTACACTCACCACTAGTGTAGTAAAATATTTCTGGCTCATACAGGCCTTAGAGGCAGTGTCTGCCTGATGCTGGCTTTATCAGCATGTTCAATAGGTTATCTGTTTCTAGTGCTACTGTGCTTTTTGTGCATCATGTTTGTCACTAAGGTTCAGCATGTAAATAATGTAGTGACGGTAAGTAAAGTATGATGCAGGTATATGCATGTATCAGAAATCAAGTAGCAGTTCATCAGTAATTTCAAACAAGCACAGTAATTAAGCAGTAATTAATTATTAATTAAGTCGTACGGATACCTGGTTTAGTGAGGGTTGTCACAAAGTTGAGGTGCTTTCACTTCATACCTGAGAATAATCGGGTTAAACTTCCGTTCTTGGACCTTTTGTAAGTCCTCTTTCGTTCTTTTTCGCGTGAAAGTCAAACTGTGTTTGACTTTCTGCTTTGACCAGTTTATGGTCAACATGAAGTTTGTTTGAACTTCATAACGTGAGCGTAATCACGATGGTTTTAGTGTCTTGTGACTATACCTACTGATTACCACGTTATCTAGGCATAGTGGCGAGTCGTGGTTTCGGCCAAAATGCGTATTCTTGCGTATTTTGTAACCAAACTACTTTTAGGTATCAAAACTGTTTGTTTTGGTACCAAACCTGTTTTCAAACCTCGTTAAGCATGTTTTAACATGTTTAGCTCGTCACTTTAGGTTTAGTGCTTATGTAGGGTCGTAAGGTAAGCGGTCTAAACAACCGCTTATACTTTCGAACCCGACCCGTTTGGTCGATCTTTAGGATCTGACCAAGCACATTAGGTGACCATAGTTGTATAGGGAATAACCTTCCAAGGTTATGCCTTATGGTCACTTCGATTAAATAGTTGTATGATAGGTAGTTTATATGCCTTAGGTAAATGACCAAAATGCCCTTTTTACGCCATAATTCATTTTAAGCATATATAACATAAATTTTGAAATCTAAACAGATTTAACAACAATATTAGACATGTTAAGGCATATTTTACTTATCATAGGACTAGTTAGGCGGTCCAAACGCGTTTTACGCGAACGACACGTTAAAGTAGCGTAAGCTACCTAAACGGGTCGTAATGGGTTATAAGCACTTAGGATAGGTTTCATTTTAGAATGTAGACTTTGTTAAACCATATTACATGAGTTCCTATACTCATTTTGTTTACGGAACCTCATTTTATCCGATCCTCCGATTTAGGTCCGTTTATTTACATAGTTACCTATATTAGGTGCCATTTGATTTCGTGATCCCTCTAGCTTTGCTTGGTTGTTATTCAAGACTTCTAAGCATCCTCAAGTGAGTATATAGACCCCTCTTTTACTTTTTCCAAACGTTTTGGGGGTGAAACACATGTGCCTACTTGTTATTTTCATGCTTTCCATGTTTTCATATCATATACTTGCTATGTTCATTAGTACACCATTAGTACATGATTTCATTATGTCTTGCTATGTATGTTCACCTAACACGCTAGCATAATTGTTTTACATTTTGAACCATTTGAAATCATTGGATGTATGTGAACCATTTGAAATCATTGGATGTATGTGAACCATTTGTAACCATTTGATGTATGTGAACCATTTGAAATCGTTGGATTTATGTGAACCGTTTGTAACCATTTGATTTATGTCTGGCATTCCAACGAACTTTGACGAGCTTGACACTACTCCGGCGGGTCTTGTTTACTTTCCAATCCGTAACCTCAACAGGTTCTTCAACGAAATGGAGCGTGTCGTCAACATGAATCTCATCGATGGGAATGGCGATGGTATCTTGAGTTGGAATTTTCTTCAGGTTGGATACATGAAATGTATCGTGAACTCCATTTAGCTCGGCAGGTAAGTCCAGCTTGTATGCTACTAGCCCTATTCTTTCCAAAATTCTGAAAGGACTAATGTAACGCGGATTCAACTTCCCACGCTTTCCGAAGCGTGCCACACCCGTCCAGGGTGAAACTTTCAATAAAACCATATCTCCAACTTGGAATTCCAAGTGTTTCCGGTTTGGATCTGCATAGGCTTTCTGTCTTTCGCGAGCGGCTTCGATGCGTTTTCGAATCTGTGCAATCTTGTCCGTTGTTTCTTGGACTATTTCGGGACCAACAAGCTGCCTATCACCTGCGTCAGCCCAGCATAGGGGTGATCGGCACTTGCGTCCGTAAAGGGCTTCGAATGGCGCAGCTCCGATACTGGTGTGGTAGCTGTTGCTGTATGAAAATTCGACCAAAGGCAAATGCTTGTCCCAGCTACCGCCCAAATCTATTACACATGCTCTCAGCATATCTTCTAACGTCTGAATAGTCCGCTCGCTTTGACCGTCGGTCTGAGGGTGAAATGCAGTGCTCAGATTTAATTGTGAGCCAAAAGCTTCTTGGAAGGATTGCCATATCCTTGACACAAACCTTCCGTCTCTATCAGAGATGATCGAGAGAGGCACTCCATGACGTACGACGATCTCTCTCATGTAAATTTCTGCCAGTTTGCTGGTGTTATCCTTCTCTTTGATTGGCAGAAAGTGCGCGGACTTTGTTAGGCGGTCAACTATCACCCAGATAGTGTCATGGCCTCTTGGCGTTCTTGGCAACTTTGTAATAAAATCCATGGAGATTTGTTCCCATTTCCACTTGGGAATCTCAGGTTATTGCAGAAGTCCTGAAGGCTTCTGATATTCGGCATTAACCTTAGCACATGTTAAACATTTGCTCACATAAACAGCAACATCGCCTTTCATCCTAGGCCACCAATAATAATTTTTGAGATCCTGGTACATCTTATCCGCTCCAGGGTGGATAGAGTACCGCGACTTGTGAGCTTCATCGAAAATAACCTTCCTTAAACCTCCAAACAAAGGAACCCAAATCCTTTTCTCAAAACATAACGTTCCTTCCTCGTTTGGTACCAAAAGCTTCTCCATCCCACGGAGATATTCTTCTTCAAGATTTCTTTCCTTAAGAGCTTCTTTTTGTGCGGCACGAATGCGCAAGGAAAGATCGGTTTAGATAATCATTTCTAAAGCCCTAACCCTTATGGGCTTGATCCTCTCCTTTCGACTTAGGGCATCGGCAACCACATTCGCCTTCCCTGGATGATACTTTATCTCGCAGTCGTAATCATTCAACAACTCAACCCATCGTCTCTGCCTCATATTCAGCTCCTTCTGATTGAATATGTGTTGTAGGCTCTTGTGATCTGTGAAGATTGTACATCTCGTACCATAAAGGTAGTGTCTCCAGATCTTTAATGCAAAAACCACTGCGCCAAGTTCCAAATCATGAGTGGTATAGTTCTTCTCATGTACCTTCAACTGACGTGACGCGTAAGCAATAACCCTCTGGCGTTGCATCAACACGCAACCCAATCCTTGACGTGAGGCGTCACAGTATACCACGAAATCATTTGTACCTTCTGGTAGTGCTAAGATTGGCGCATTGCAGAGCTTATCCTTCAATATCTGGAACGCTTCTTCCTGTTTGATTCCCCAATCAAACTTCTTATCTTTCTGCGTGAGGAGCGTCAATGGTTGAGCGATTTTTGAAAAATCCTCAATGAATCTTCGGTAGTAACCAGCCAAACCCAAGAATTGTCGAATCTCGGTTGGCGTCTTTGGCGTTTCCCAATTTTTGATCGCTTCGATCTTGGTGGGATCCACGTGGATTCCATCTCCATTTACCACGTGCCCAAGGAACTGGACTTTGCGTAGCCAAAACTCGCACTTGGAGAACTTGGTGTACAACTGTTCCTTTTTCAGCAACTCCAAAATAGCCCTTAAGTGTTGTTCGTGCTCAGCCTTCGTCCTTGAATAAATCAAGATGTCGTCGATAAACACAATCACAAACTTGTCCACGTACGGCTTGCAAACTCTATTCATCAAATCCATAAAGACTGCAGGTGCGTTTGTCAACCCAAACGGCATAACAAGGAACTCGTAGTGTCCATATCGAGTTCTGAAGGTTGTCTTCGGGATACTCTCCTCTTGTATCCTTAACTGATGGTATCCAGATCGCAAATCGATCTTTGAGTAAAAGCTTGAACCTTGCAGTTGGTCGAATAGATCATCGATTCTTGGCAGAGGATATCTATTCTTGATCGTCAGCTTGTTCAATTCTCTGTAGTCGATACACATACGAAAACTACCGTCCTTCTACTTGACAAACAGGACCGGAGCTCCCCAAGGCGAGAAGCTTGGTCGGATAAATCCCTTGTCTAACAACTCTTGAAGTTGTCTCGACAATTCTTGCATCTCAGACGGGGCAAGTCTATAAGGTGCCTTAGCCACAGGCGCGGCGCCTGGAACTAAGTCAATGCGGAACTCTACTTGTCTCTGAGGTGGCAGTCTAGGTAAGTCCTCTGGGAAGACTTCTGGATATTCCCTTACGACAGGGATGTCTTCGATTCTTGGTTCTGCAGCTTTCTTATCCACGATGTGTGCCAGGAAGGCAGCACATCCTTTCTGCAAACACTTTCGCGCTTTCAGGCAGCTGATAATTCTTAACGGCGTATCACGCTTTTCACCATGAACCACAATTGTTTCGCCATCTTCGGTCGGGATACGAACAACCTTTTCGTGACAAACTATCTCAGCCTTGTTGCCTGATAACCAATCCATTCCTACCACCACGTCGAAGCTTCCCAACTGGACTGGTAGTAGATCCAGGGCAAACTCACGCTCTCCCAATTCGATCACACAGCCTCTGACAACTTCATTGGCTTCTACTAGCTTTCCATTGGCCAATTCGACTGAGTAGGGAATATCTAACTTACTAGTGGTTAAACCAAGCATATTCTTAAATTCTAACGATACGAAGCTATAATCGGCACCAGTATCAAATAAAACGGATGCATAGCGTTGGTTTACAGGGAACGTACCAGTAACGACATTGGGGTCCTGGCGCGCTTCCCTCGCTTCGATATTGAACACTCTTCCACGGGCTTGGTTCAACTCTGGGCAGTTCCTCTTAAAGTGCCCGATATCACCACAGTTAAAGCATCCAAGTCTTTGCCCGTTTCCACCTCCATTTCCAGCTTGATTGTTGTTCTGATCTCGATTCACATTACCAGCTTGATTCACATTGTTGCCTCAATTCCCATTACCTCCATTGTTTCCTTGTGGGCGATTTCCAATCCCACCCCGGTTATTGTTTCTGTTTCCAAATCCTCCTTGGCCTCCCCGGCCAGCACTAGCCCAACAAGAATCCTTCAAGTGACCAGTCTTTCCACAAGCTTCACATACTTTTGGCCCGCATCGGCCAGAATGGTGACGCTGGCAGGTGTTGCACTTGGGCTGGGTGCCCATATATCCCTTTCCTTTCTTTCCACCACCAGCTGTAACCTGAGCTGGCGCGTTTGGCTCTCCTTTCTTAACAACACCACTAACGCCTTGTTTAAAGTTCGAGAACTTTCGTTTGTTACCTCCTGATGACTCGACGTGAGTCTCTTTCTTCTTTGTCTCGATCTCACCAAACTTGTTCAGGCGGATAGCCTCCTCAGTGAGAGCTACGCTCAAATCGATTGCCTCAGTAATTGTTGCAGGCTTGGAGGAGGTCACCATGCTTATGATTTGAGGAGCTAATCCCCAAATGAAGCGTTCAATTCGCTTGAATTCTGGAGTGACCATATAGGGTACCACATGCGACAGGTCGTGGAATCTCTGAACATATTCCGCGATCTTCGGACCTTCCATCTTCAAATGCCAGAATTCAGTTTCCAATCTTTGGATTTCCGCGTGAGAGCAGTACTTTTTGCGCATTAGTTCCTTCAGTTCGGTCCATGTTAGTGCGTAGGCAGCAGCTTCACCAAGTGTCTGCACTTGCAAATTCCACCAAGATAGGGCTCCATCCAGAAATAGCCCAGAAATGTAGGTGACTTACTGGTCTGGTGCACATTTGCTCATGCGGAGAACAAATTCAGTCTTCTCGGCCCAACGAACAAAGGCGACAGCACCTCCGGTGCCATCAAAGCTGACAGGCTTGCAGTCTAGAAACTGCTTGTAGGTGCACCCTGCACATACGTTACAACATATGAAATGGCATTAGCATCCTTGCTAGAGTTATCCAATTAGATCATGGTATTCCTTAATGACTTAGTATTACCATGAGGTGGATTGTTGTTGCCATTGTTGTTTGAGCTGCTTCCGCTGGGTCCTCCTTGCGAGGCGGCGTATTGCGCGATGGCGGCAGCGATGACTTGTTGGAGTTCTGCCTCATTGGTAGGCATCGGCGTTTGACGTCTCGGCGGCATCTTCTAAAAGATGTGTTTATGTCGGTCAGGCCACAGTAAAGATCCCATGTTATAATACATACGCTTTATTATGATAGTAATAGTACATAACATCTCATGTTATAATCATATCAATCACACAACATCCCATGTCATAAAACATAAATAATCAATCAAAAATCACATATGATGAGAATACTGCGATTGCCATATATCGAGACCACATAGTAAGTGTACAAGTACATCACAGTGTCATACAACATCAGTCGACTAAGGGCTACATCACCCTAGTCCAAAAACTATATCAAATCAGTGTCAATACATCCCATATACGTGATCAACAAAAATCAGAATCAAAATGTAGTCTCTAAAAATGCTGTGCAGTCAAAAGCATTCGCCGTCTTCTCACCAACGTCTACCCATACGGTACTGAAGAGCCCTACACAGATGGCGGTGGAGGAGGGGGAAAGTGAGTGTAGAACAAACGACGCAACTGGAGCCAGTCCTCCTCCATGGCTCTCTGGGTACGCAAGAAAGAAGCAACCTGCTGCTCAAGTGCCAAAAGGCGTGCAGCATAGTCAGGTAACAATGGTCGAGAGTGCTGCGAAGGAACAGGGTGGGTCTGACCCTGACACTGGCACGGCGGTGGCTGAGCTCTCTCGAGCTCCTGAATACGCCGTGTGAGCGCCTCCTGCTGGACAACAAAGGACATCAGAACGTCCTCAATAGAATACCCCATATGGAAAGGATGGTAGGGGTCGGTCGGTGGCATAGCAGAAGGTGACGTCCAGAGAAACGGCTCGCTGGCTGGATCAAAAGGTGCCACATGAAATGGAGGAACAGGGGGTAAAACAGGTGGAAACTGTGGCATAACGGGAACAGACGTCGGCACATGCCCAAAGGGATGGGCCGAAGAACCCTCTCCAGGTCGTGCTGGAGGTGTAAACTGAGGGAAAGTGAAAGAGGTATCAACGTGACGGGTATCAGTGATCTGAGGGGGAATAGGTGGAACCTCATCATCAGCAGGAATCCACCCATGCTGGGCGTGCTCATCTCGTGGGTCCATTTGTGCCCCAAAAAGTGCTCGATCAAACTGTACAGGCATAGGGTCAAGGTGGGGTGCAACAAGAGGGTCAACAGGTATATCAGCGATAAGTGGGGGATCAACATGATCAGCAGCAATAACATGGTCACCCTCCAGTAGTGGTGCATCAGCAGGGTGATCATCAATGGGTAGGTCAGCAATCACAGGATCAATAGGCATGCCAGAATGAGCAGGGTCATGCTCAAGCACTGGGTCAGGAGCAGGGTCCAGTGGCTGCTCGGGGTCATCAAAGGCCATCTCAAAATCAAACTCAGGGTCGATGGGATCAACTGGGTCAACTGGGTCGACCGGATCCTCCATAGGCTGATCCATGGGTATAAACTCTATATCCTCATCTGGGTCGAATCCTAGGGGAAAGACAGGATCGGAGCCCTCCTCAACATCGTGGTTGAAAGCAAAGCTAGAAGCAGGGGCAACAGAGGATACTCTATCTAGATCTGAACCGTGAGAAAAGTGCTGCGCACTCTGAGTGTGTGAAGGTGCGGAGGCCACAGACTCGAAAGAGTCTGGGACCGGAGAGTAAGCAGGTGACTCCTCAGCAGGTGCATCTGTGATCAACAAAAGATCTCCAGCAGCAAGAAGGGCCTCGCCCTAAACCTCATCCTCTAAGGGCTCGTCATCAAACAGATCGACGTCGTCGTCAACGTCGGCGTCGAGGAGCATATCGTAAGCAGGATAAGAAGCCAAAGGTATGGGAGCAGGGATCTCTACAAGTGGTAGGTCCCCGGCCAAAGGGCCATCAGCGAGCTCATCAGCACCATCAGGTAACGCAAAGGGCTGAAAGTCATCCTCGTCTATGCTAGTAACGTCGGATGTGTGAACCTCGCGCTCTGAAGACTCTAGGTCGTCTGATACTATAGGTCTAGGGCCTGTGGTGTCTGAATCACCAGTGCCGGTCGAGTCCATGTGTCTGTAACATAAACACAGTACGTACAAATAATCAATCATATAATCAGATAAGCACATTAGTCATCACGTAAGAAATCAAGTAATTCTCCTAGTCCCACTAGCCTCACAGCCTCTCAGACTGCTCTTCCTAGTCCAACTAGCCAAATTCTCCCAGCCTCTCAGACTGCTCTTCCTAGTCCCACTAGCCTATTCTCCCAGCCTCTCAGACTGCTCTCCCTAGTCTTACTAGGCAACTACCTCGGTTTCCTAAACCGAGCCTCGGTCCTCCAGACCGAGCCTCAGCCTCTCAGACTGAGCCTATAAACAATAAATAAATGTGCTCAACATTTGTTTGTAAAAAGGTTTGGATCTGGACTTGAGTGGTATGCAGTGTAAAAATGTTTTCGTGAGAGCCCTAGTGATCATAGTCTAGACTCGAGAAGGAATCCTAGTTCGCTATGATCAGAGCTCTGATACCAAGCTGTCACACCCTGGCTTTGCGGAAGCGTGGTTAATTTGGTGTGACTTCTTAATACCATAGCTTAACCATAACAAAGCTATATGAAATAAAACCATGCAAGATCATCCATTTAATTAAGTTTTAAAAACCAAATACAACAACATTGTTTGAACGGAAACATATCCTAACGACATTGTTCAACAAACACAAACATCAACATGACATAAACACAGTTTAAGGACTGTGACTTGTCCAGGAAAGAGTCACATTCCTCAAACTTGGATGACCTCGTAACTAGTGCAGCGGGAAAACGTGCCATACCGTGCCAGATCCTTTAGTTCCCTGAAATACATGTAAGTTGAAAAATCAACAATAATGTTGAGCGAGTTCACGTGTATGTGAGTAAGTAAAACCTTTGTAAAATGTAGCAATAAGGAAAAAGAGATCACCATTGGGTTGCAAAGCCAATGATATGTGTGAAGTGCAAGTAGGAAGACTCAAACCTAGCAGATTTCGCGTTGGGTACAAAGTCACCCCAAGGTCCGTACTGTTGGGCCTGGGGTTGGGCTCGCTACACCCAGATAGATCTACCGCTTACGTCCCTCGGTCCTACAATGAGGATTAATGGCCTCCAGTTCCCGCCTACCCACTCACATGATCTAAGTAGTAACCCTCCTTACGCTAACCATACCATGTATAAAGTACTCGTAATCATAGTAACATGTATTTCACCCCCGCAGTTTAGAAAACTGAAAATAGTTAAGAGAAAAGGGGGACATGAACTCACAGTGGTGCGTCTCTACCAAGTATATCTCCTGCTCAAGCAGCTGTGCGACGACCTACACGTACTAACTCTATTAGACGGACGGCCGTGCCTTAGCTTTATGGTTTAAGCTTTTGGGAAATAGTTAGACAACTATTTCGTGTTTACATTCTGTATATACTTGGTATTTATTTTCCTTCCCAAGGATGGGGGATTTAATACATGTGCGTTCGTATAACTTCGGAATATATTATTAAGTCTCACTTAATATATATTTTACTTCTTATTCCAAAATATAAGTATTTTTCTCAAAAATATTATATTTTATTTCACATAATTTTCCCAAAATAATACCTTGACAATAATACGCTTTCATAAATATTTTCTTAAATTGCGTAAGTTACGTTTTAATGATCGAGTGGTAACAATAATTACCGGTGTAACTTATATATTTATTGTAGAAGCGTTCGTATTATTTTGGAGTTGTCAACACGGTAATATTATTTTTACCCTAAAAATAATATTAGTATCTTCACAAAATAATCATAAAAATCCACAAGTGTTGTTATGAAAATATATACTAAATATATATTTATCAAGTTTTATTTTGTGAAATCCCACCTCCGATATTTTGTAAATAAAGTTGTGGCGAAATTTATAGTTTGAAAACAAGTTGACAAGTATTTCTAACACTTATAGTGAAAATATTTCTAAGTGTTAGGTTTTGGAAAAATTTCGCCAGAGTTTCCTCTGTAACTGGAGGTGGCCACGCTTTTAAGCGTATCATTTTCTTTTATAAATCAAATCAACCATTTTCTTATTTAACCAAAACAATATTCAACGCATCAAACTAGTCAATAAACATGTAAATCGCAAAAATTACATGAACTTGTGATTTACTCAAAAATATGAAGTAAATCCCATTACATTTAGTGGATCTTTATATAAAGCAATCCGATTTTGTAAAAACCTCGTTTTTAGAGAAATTCCGTTTTTACAACTTCTCGTCATCTTTTACAAAAATAGTTATTTTGTCGAAACTTTGTGCTACACAAGTGTTTACACACTTGTGTGTTTACTAAAATCATTCTTGTTTATGAAAGATCCGTCTTTAAAATATGTTTTCTCTTGACACTCGGTCCTTTGAAAATACCGCTTGTAGATCCGTAGATCTACTAGTTTTAAACACTATTTTGTAAGTAAAATCGTTTTTACACAAGTTCATGATTCGTGTGTGGTAGAGTTTCATCATTTAACCCTTGTTACATCCAAAACAACTCTATGTCATGATTCATGATCATGACCAACCCGGGTTAAACGATGATCCGAGCTACCACAACATAGATCGGGTCCAAATAACTACACAAATCAAATACTACAAGATTTACACAACATTCAAGCTTTTAACCATTACTTTTAGCATTTTTAGTAGACTTTTAAGCTTCAACTTGTATGTTCATGACTTTTAACCGTTACATATCATTTTAACCATCTTAAAATAGTTCGAGAGGGTGATTCAAGCAACTTACTACTAGCTCGAGGCTAGGGAAGAATCTAGACGCAAAAAGAGTGGATAAAAGCAACGAGTAGAGGTCCTTCGCCTTCCGAATGCACCAATACTCCTTATACGTGATCCTTAACGCTTGTGTGAACTTGGAATGTGAAGATCAAAATCGAAAATATGATGGGTGTTGAAGGGGGGTTCGGCCGTGAGCTTTCTAGAGAGAGAGAGGGAGTTGTTTTGGGGTGTTAAGTGGTGAATGATATGTTAGGCTAATCCTTGATCTTATAGACATTCCATAAGTGTATTACCCAACGGATTTCATGCTCTCTAGTTACTAAACATGTAGATTAAAATAATAATTTGGAGGACAAAGTATGTCCCCCCTCTTGGGGACGGTTGGTTAAGGGGGGGGGGGGTCTAGTTCAAATCCAACCAAAATAGTTAGTGTAAAGTTAGGTTAATCTAGTTAGTTAAGTGATTAACCCGGTTACTAATGAGTTGTGCTTTATTGCGGGTGTTAGGGTATTCAGGGACCCTAACTGGCTCAGAAAAAGACAAATAATGTTATTGGCAATATTTTTATGTTCCGGGTAAAGTCCGATTGTTCGGTTGGATAGTAATCCGTTAAAACGTTCAACAAAGCTTTAAAGTGTCGTTTATTATTTTTAGTGACACAACTTATTCCTCCAAAGTGTCGGGAATATTTTCCTCATGTTTTGGCACTTTATTAGTTAGCTAAAAGCTGAATTTTTTTAATTAAAGTGCTGAATTTTGTACTTAGAGTACGTTTAGGCACATCCGGTCACTGTAACTTATTCCTAGAGACGCAGTTCTACAACCCTTGTATCCCTACACTCACCACTAGTGTAGTAAAATATATCTGGCTCATACAGGCCTTAGAGGCAGTGTCTGCCTGATGCTGGCTTTATCAGCATGTTCAATAGGTTATCCGTTTCTAGTGCTACTGTGCTTTTTGTGCATCATGTTTGTCACTAAGGTTCAGCATGTAAATAATGTAGTGACGGTAAGTAAAGTATGATGCAGGTATATGCATGTATCAGAAATCAAGTAGCAGTTCATCAGTAATTTCAAACAAGCACAGTAATTAAGCAGTAATTAATTATTAATTAAGTCGTACGGATGCCTGGTTTAGTGAGGGTTGTCACAAAGTTGAGGTGCTTTCACTTCATACCAGAGAATAATCGGGTTAAACTTCCGTTCTTGGACCTTTTGTAAGTCCTCTTTCGTTCTTTTTCGCGTGAAAGTCAAACTGTGTTTGACTTTCTGCTTTGACCAGTTTATGGTCAACATGAAGTTTGTTTGAACTTCATAACGTGAGCGTAATCACGATGGTTTTAGTGTCTTGTGACTATACCTACTGATTACCACGTTATCTAGGCATAGTGGCGAGTCGTGGTTTCGGCCAAAATGCGTATTCTTGCGTATTTTGTAACCAAACTACTTTTAGGTATCAAAACTGTTTGTTTTGGTACCAAACCTGTTTTCAAACCTCGTTAAGCATGTTTTAACATGTTTAGCTCGTCACTTTAGGTTTAGTGCTTATGTAGGGTCGTAAGGTAAGCGGTCTAAACAACCGCTTATACTTTCGAACTCGACCCGTTTGGTCGATCTTTAGGATCTGACCAAGCACATTAGGTGACCATAGTTGTATAGGGAATAACCTTCCAAGGTTATGCCTTATGGTCACTTCGATTAAATAGTTGTATGACAGGTAGTTTATATGCCTTAGGTAAATGACCAAAATGCCCTCTTTAGGATCTGACCAAGCACATTAGGTGACCATAGTTGTATAGGGAATAACCTTCCAAGGTTATGCCTTATGGTCACTTCGATTAAATAGTTGTATGATAGGTAGTTTATATGCCTTAGGTAAATGACCAAAATGCCCTTTTTACGCCATAATTCATTTTAAGCATATATAACATAAATTTTGACATCTAAACAGATTTAACGACAATATTAGACATGTTAAGGCATATTTTACTTATCATAGGACTAGTTAGGCGGTCCAAACGCGTTTTACGCGAACGACACGTTAAAGTAGCGTAAGCTACCTAAACGGGTCGTAATGGGTTATAAGCACTTAGGATAGGTTTCATTTTAGAATGTAGACTTTGTTAAACCATATTACATGAGTTCCTATACTCATTTTGTTTACGGAACCTCATTTTATCCGATCCTCCGATTTAGGTCCGTTTATTTACATAGTTACCTATATTAGGTGCCGTTTGATTTCGTGATCCCTCTAGCTTTGCTTGTTTTTTATTCAAGACTTCTAAGCATCCTCAAGTGAGTATATAGACCCCTCTTTTACTGTTTTCCAAACATTTTGGGGGTGAAACACATGTGCCTACTTGTTATTTTCTTGCTTTCCATGTTTTCATATCATATACTTGCTATGTTCATTAGTACACTATTAGTACATGATTTCATTATGTCTTGCTATGTATGTTCACCTAACACGCTAGCATAATTGGTTTACATTTTGAACCATTTGAAATCATTGGATGTATGTGAACCATTTGAAATCATTGGATGTATGTGAACCATTTGTAACCATTTGATGTATGTGAACCATTTGAAATCGTTGGATTTATGTGAACCGTTTGTAACCATTTGATTTATGTGAACCATTTGTAACTGTTTGAGCCATTGGGTTAGGGAAGTGATTAGGTAACGGGGTGGGTGTAATGTGTTAAAAGCCTGGTGGATACGCCGCTGGTACTTCCTATATATAAGTGCTTTTAACACATTATATATCGTTGCGCTATCTAGATCACTTGGGTAAACGATTTCGAAACAATGTCACACAAGGATGTTTTCTGAATAATATAAACCATACGAGTTTTATTAACGAGTTTTTATGAGATATTTTACAATTTGATTTAATAAAACAAATGTTTTGGAGTTAAGAATCATGGCTACGAGATTTTGCAAATTATAACCAACTTGATTTGAGTTGGTTAATTATGTCGCAATATTATACTTTTCAAAACAAGGTTTTTAAATAAGTATTGCAACATGTAAAATGAGCCATGAAACTGACACTCATATAAAACCTATGTACTCGCCGGCATTTTTATGCTGACGTATTTTTACATGTGTTTCAGGTACCATAGTCGATGATGTTTGATGATGATATATGTGTTCGCTCACATAGGAATGGACGAGGCCTTAGTGACTTAATAACAATGAAAGTCTATTTGTTCATGTTTTGTTTCTAATTCCAATGTAATGTAATACATTTAAATTCAATAAAACGAAATTGTTTAAATCCATGGTTGTGAAACAATGATTCTATTACAACACTCCCCGACGTTTCCGCCACGTTTTGTTGTTTTACGTGGTCGGGGTGTGACATAAAACAACAAACCGCGGCGGAAACGTCGGGGAGTGGAGTGGCAGAATTATTGTTTCACAACCCTGGTATTTAAAGTTTTGTTTTTATTTATTAACAAAGAGGGTTACATTGTCTTAAAACAGAAGAAACAAAGAGTACATAACGAAATTTAAACTAGTCTTGCTTCATTTTATGTCACTAAGTCCTGAGTCCGTCTAAGTTTATCTTTAACAATCCTATGCATCAGCTCCTGAAAACACATGTGAAAATAGGTATGTCAGCATAAAAATGCATGTGAGATACATAGGTTTATTGATTAAGAATTTATGACTTGTAATTGAAAGAATTATTTTATAAAAGTTAGTCATGCATCTTAGGAAAATGTTTTCTTTTATAAACCATATAAAAAGTGGTAAGAAAATCAGATGATATATATAAAAGAAAATGTATAGTTAAATAAGTAACCAAGTAAAAATGAGTTTGTATATAATAAGTTGTTTGTAAAACAATGTTTATGTGAAAATATGTTATCTGTGTAGAATGTAATATGTCTAAATTGAAATGGTTTAAATAACGCTACGATATGTAATATCATAAAAGCACTTATATATAGGAAGTACCAGCGACGTATCCACCATGCTTTTATCATATTACACATGCCTCGTTATTTAAATCACTTACCCAAACAAACCACAAAAATGTAATGTTTAAACAAATGTTGAAATGTTTATGTGTAAAAAAATGTTATGTATAGTGAATAAAAGCATTTACTCAACCCTATAAGAAGAATGTACAAAACAATGTATTTGATATAAAACACAGTTTAAGTCAAATATATGTTTTGCAAAATCCATGCTATACTGATACAAACACTTATATGGTAATGTTAAACGTATACATTCAAGCCTTGAGACTGAAGGATAACCCTTAGAACAAATCAAAGGTTTATCAAAAATGTTTTCAGATTCAGTCATTCCCTAAGTCTAAACAAACCTAGGATTTCAGGAATGGGAGTTGTCAAGTCCTATGGTACCACTACTTACTACCGAGCGACGTGATCAATGTTAATGAACGTATTTCAGTTTCGTTAAACAAACCAAATGTCATACCAAATGTAAGCATGTTATATGAAAATAACGTACCTAGTATGCTAAATGAACATACAAAGTAGAAATGTAAAACAATGTGTCCATATGCTGAGTGAACATATGCAACAGAAATGCAAAGTAAATCAATGTGTCCATATGCTGAGTGAACATATGCAACAAAAATGTTTATGTAAATCAATGTGCTAGCTTGCTAAGTGAAAATACATAGCAAAACATAATGGAAATCATGTACTATATGTGTACTAATGAACATAGCAAGTATATGTTATGAAAGCACGAAAAGCACGAAAGTAACAAGTAGGCACATGTGTTTCACCCCAAAATGTTTGAAAATAGTAAAAGAGGGGTCTATGTACTCACTTGGGAATGCTTAGAAGTCTTTGAATAACCGCCAAGCAATGCTAGAAGGATCACGGAATCAATCGGCACCTAATATAGGTAGCTATGTTAATAAACCGAACCTAAATCGGAAGATCGGATAGAATGAGGTTTCTGTGACACTTGTGCCTCCACGGCCATCAAAAAAATACCCGACCAATGAAATATTGTATTTCATACTTGGGATTTGTATAAATATGTGTAGCATTTTCACATATCAATTCTTGTTCAATTTCAAACTCTATATCGCTTTCTGGAGAATTATACGCAAACTGGTGCGTAAACGTAATCAGTTTAACACGAAAAATACTCTGGAACATCAACATATTCTTAAAATACCTTAAATAACCTTTTCATAACTTATAAATAAGTTTTGAATGGTTTGGTATGCCGAAATCAAGTTTATTCGCTTACAGGGACTAAATTGGACAAACTGTGAAAGTATGCCGATTCGTACTGTAACAGACATTTTGGAACTTGAACATAAGTTAAACATACCCTAAAATCCCTTACATAGCTTAGAAATAGGCTTTAAGGGGTTCGGTGTGCTAAAATAAACTTTTGGGTCATTCAGGGACTAAAAGCGTCAAAAAGTGCACAAGTTTGCATTTTCGCGCATAACTTACATTCTGAATACATCCAGACATCCAAAAATTTATGTAAGCACTAAAACATTTTATTTTAGTGTTTGGCATAAGAAAAATCCATTCGTCGCGCAATTTGGATCGTTTTTCGCGCTTATGCGCATTTCGTCGTAATTAAGCGAATATCGCGATCGTACGACCAAATGAACCGACATCCGGCATATTTTTTAGCATGTTTCATTTCCACTTTGTTTAGGAATCTTTGTGAAGCCTTGAAAATGGTTTAACGGGCTTCAAACGTGTCAAAAATGGACTGAAACATGTGCAGGGACCTATTCTGCCATTTCTGTTTGAAACTTTAGAAGGGGGGCTAGGCGTAGCGCGAGGGTACCTAGGCGTAGTGCGAGGCCTCCATCTAGGAAAAAAGTGGTTTCCAGCTATTTCCAGCTCATTCCAGCTCTTGCACATGGGTTTTTATGACTCTATGGGCCAATTTTGATGGTTTTCAAGTGCCCCTTGTATTTGTAAACCATGTGCCCACATGTAGGGATGAGATCAAAGCACGGTTTTCGATGAACGATCTTAACGGTTCAAGGAAATCTATAAATACCCACCAAGATCACAACTCCAAAACCCACACCTTTGAATTTGAATTTGTTCTCTAAGTTGATGTGTTTATCACTTCATACCTGAGAATATTCGGATCAAACCTTCCGTTCTTGGACCCGTTGTAAGTCCTCTTTCGTTCTTTTAGCGTTTTTCGCATTGACCAGTTTATGGTCAACACAAAGTTCGGTTGAACTTCGCAACATGAGCGTAATCACGATGGTTATAGTCCTTTGTGAATATACCTACTGATTACCACGTTATCTAGGCTCAGTGACGAGTCGTAGTTTCGGCCAAAATGCGTATTCTTGCGTATTTTGTAACCAAACTACTTTTAAGTATCAAAACCATTTGTTTTGATACCAAACCAGTTTTCTAACCTCGTTAAACATGTTTCAACATGTTTAGCTCGTCACTTTTAGAATTGTGCTTGTCTAGGGTCGTAAAGGTAAGCGATCTAAACAATCGCTTATACTTTTGAACCCGACCCGTTTGGTCGATCTTTAGGATCCAACCAAACACATTTAGGTGACCATAGTTGTATAGGGAATAACCTTCTGAGGTTATACCTTGTGGTCACGACGTTTAGTTAGTTGTATCATGGGTAGTTTATTTGCCTTAGGTAAATGACCAAAATGCCCTTTTTACGCCAATATTCATTTTAAGCATATGTAACATAACTTTTGCAATCTAAACTGATTTGGCAACAATATTAGACATGTTAAGGCATATTTTACTTGTCATAGGACTAGTTAGGCGGTCCGAACGCGTTTTACGCAAACGACGCGTTAAAGTAGCATAAGCTACCTAAACGGGTCGTAATGGGTCGTAAGCACTTAGGTTAGGTTTCATTTTAGTATGTAGGCTTTGTTAAACCATATTACATGAGTTCTCATACTCGTTTGGTTTACGAACCCTCATTCTATCCGATCCTCCGATTTAGGTCCGGTTTATTAACATAGTTACCTATATTAGGTGCCGTTTGATTTCCGTGATCTCTAGCATTGTTTGGTTGTTACACAAGGACTTCTAGGCAATCTCAAGTGAGTACACAGACCCCTCTTTTACTGTTTTCAAACTGTTTTGGGGTGAAACACATGTGCCTACTTGTTACTTTCGTGCTTTCCATGTTTTCATATCATATACTTGTTATGTTCATTAGTACATTTATAGTACATGATTTCATTACATTTTATGCTATGTTTGTCCATTTAGTGCATACTTAGTACATTACATTACATTTCACGCTATGTATGTTCTTTAGCATACTTAGTGCATTGTCTTACATTACATTTCACACTATGTATGTTCTTTAGCATACTTAGTGCATTGTCTTACATTACATTTCACGTTATGTATGTTCTTTAGCATACTTAGTGCATTGTCTTACATTACATTTCACGCTATGTATGTTCTTTAGCATACTTAGTGCATTACTTTTACTTCACATGTTTACATTTGGTATAACATTTGGTTTTTAAACAAACTAATACATTCATTAACATTTGCTACGCCGCTCGGTAGTAGGTTGTGGTACCATAGGACTTGACAACTCCCATTCCTGAAATCCCGGGTTTGTTTGGATGTAAGGAATGACCGAATCCGAAAACATTTTTGATAACCTTTACTCTAAGGTTATCCTACAGTCTCAAGGCTTGGATGTAGACGTTTAACTTACCACATAAGTGTTTATATCAGTAAAGCATGCATTTATTATGCAAAACACAACTTTTGATATATTCAAAATACTTTGTTTTGTACATTTTTACATTTGGTTTAAGTGACTATACTTTGCTTACCATACATGACATTATTTACACATTACATGATTTACATTTGACAATAGACATTCGACTATACATAAATGTTTCTACAATTGTTAAACATTACATTTTGGTGGTTGCTTAGGTAAATTCAAATACTTTGTTTTGTACATTTATACTTATGGTTTAAGTAGTTACATTTTACTTACCATACATAACTTTTGTTTATACATTACATGGTTTACATTTGATGGTTTTCACACAAACATTTGACATTTGACTATACAAAAACATTTTACTTTGGTGGTTTGGTTTGAGTAAGTGATTTAAGTAACGAGACGTGTGTGATATGATACAAGCATGGTGGATACGCCGCTGGTACTTCCTATATATAAGTGCTTGTATGGTATTATATATCGTGGCGTTATTTGAATCATTTCAACTTAAGACATATACCATTTTATACAAATAACATACTTTTCACAATACATTGTTTTACAAACAACTTATCTTATACAAACTTATTTTACTTAGGTTATTCATTTAACCTTACGTTACTCTTTTACATATCGTCTACTTTATCATCGCTTTTCAGATGATTTATAAAACAAAACAATTTACAAGGATCATGACTGACTTTTGGTTAAACAACTTTTTCTAAACTTATAAGTCATGAATCCTATTTTCATAAAACCTATGTATCTCACAGGCATTTTTATGTTGATATACCTATTTTCACATGTGTTTCAGGAAATGATGCATAGGATTGATCAAGATACACATAGGCGGACTCAACCCTTAATGACATTAAAAGATGCAAGACTAGTTAATTATGTTGTGCTTCCTTATTTGTTAAGACATTTAACTCTTTTAATCAATAAAACAATATTTCAATTTCCATGTGTTATGAAACAATGATTCTGTTACAACACTCCCCGACGTTTCCGCCATGTTTTGTTGTTTTACGTGGTCGGGGTGTGATAGAAAAGTTGGTATCAGAGCTCATGGTTATAGGGAATTAGGTTATTAGTAATGCTTTGACCTAGTCTATAACCTTCCTAGGACCCTAACGCGAGTTTACTTAGGCGACGACCACAACAAGAACATAAATTTCAAAACCGCTTTGAAAACTAATCATCTGTTCTAGGATAATTGATTACTAGGTTTTGAACCCTCTGTTGTAAGGTTTTGAACCCTCTGTTATAAGGTTTTGAACCCCTTTAAGTATTTAAAATCTCGTCAAAGTTTGGGTCTTATAATGTGAACACGTGCAAACTGGAAAGGTGAATGCCTGTACCCTGAGTTTTCTGTCTAAGGCTAGAGTGTTCGTACAAATCCGCAGTATCGGACCAATCACTCTTACCTGGGAACTCTTGGGGTGAGTGTTCACTTATAGGCAAGCATGTCTTCAGTTATACATTAATATGACCCGTTTACTTTGATTAGTCACCGTCTTATTTGTTTGCCTTAGGTAACAAACAAATGATCGCAAATTCTATACGCTGCCATTTTGTTTTGATTTTCCGATAATATTTCACTTGTTTCTTCCTATGCTTCTCATTTCTTCTAGAATCTCTCTTCAACTCAGCAACACCCAGATGTCTGAGCAAACTACCAAATTTTCCCAGCAAATAGGCGAGGTAGTCCTAAAGACTGTCGAATTAGCTATTGCCATGTATCGACTCCAAAATGGAGCCATTCAAGAGTCACTGAAGAAAGTAGAAGTCAAGCCTGCACCAAAATCAAGGAAGCGTAAGGCTTCAAAGAAACCCGCCGCAGTTGCACCTAATCCAGTAGGACCTAGCCAAGGGGCAACACCACCTGCGAAGAAGCAATACAAGGGAACGGCATCATTATGCAACAAATGTACGGGGCATCACCAAGCTTACTTACAGTGTCGTCTGTGTGTATCATGTGGGCGAGTTGGTCACCTGGCAAG
>JARYGA010004071.1:0-20464 GCA_030545235.1 Helianthus tuberosus
TTAGAATTCTCTTATTATTTTAAAGTTTGTACCGTCATTATGTGTGTAATGTTGATACTTCAAATGAAGCTTCAGGTTGTTGAGTGTTTTAGTAAAATTTCAAAAGAAATTTTCAATTAATAATGGTTTTATTAGGTTTTGTTTTGTGCTACGTTCTATACTTTAAAAACCCAAGGGCAACCTGAGTTAACTTTAACCATTGAGATGAGTTTTAAGACACTAAACCATCATCTTTACACACTGTAATGGCTAAACAGTCACCATCTCAAGCACCTTTGGCTAGTAATCAAACTCTTTCTCATCTCAATCTTTTGTTTAATTTCTTGTACTCTTGAGTCATGCAGATCCACCATCAGCCCATCTCCTAAACCCACATCTAAAATCAAGCCAACTGCTTAAATCACATCATAAATCTAACGACTTTAACCCACCAAGTCATACAACCACCACCGCTGCTCATCTTTTATGTCGCTCCTTGCCCACCGACAGCCCCGGACGTCATGAATGGCGGTCGTTTGCCACCAAAATAACCTCAAAACAGCCACTTTGCGCTCAAAATCCCAAGTTACCGCCGCTAGGGGTGCGACTGTTGACCTCTCGGTTTATGACCACCGTTCACTGCTGGCTGCACCACCATGGTGTGCCGCCGTGGTGCCGTCGGAATAATGAACACCACTTGTACTTTTTGTATAAAAATAAGTAAGAAGCAATAAAACAAAAAAGAAACGCAAAAAAAAAAAAAAAAGACAAAGTGACGTGAGCAACCAAAGCTTGTACATTGAGTGGCCCAATCATCTACTGCCAACAGCTGCTCCTTAGCACTGTTCCTAAGGGTGTCCGGGGCACTCCCCTAAGAGGGGAGTCCCCTCTCTTACGCACACCCAATCCTCGTGTGCCACGTCAACTCCCCTCTTAAACTCCCCTCACACCCCAATTTGATGGCGTCACTCCCCTCTTAGGTGAATTGCTTTTTTTATTCAAAAAGAAAAAAAAAAAAAAAAAACAAAGTTTTCATTGGTTGAAATAGCGGCTGGCCCCACCACCATCTCTCCCCCTCTTCGGTCACTCCCCACCGCTCACCCTCCCCGATTCGGGTTCCCGCTTGGATGGCGGCGGTGTTCCCGATCGGGGAAAGTGGTCACCGAAGGGGTCCCCGATGGGTGCCCCGGATACCCTAAGAATCGACCTGAATTGTTATTATGTAGTAATAAATGCGTTATTTTCAAAATGTGGAGAACCGGTTTATTCGTACCTAACACTACGTTAAAAAAGGTAATATTGAATAAAGTGATTGATTTCACCAACCTTCTCTCTATTTTAAACTTTTTTTTTTTTTTTCATAAAAGATATAGATATATACATATGGGTTGAGTTCATTTCAGAACTCTAAATAACTACAGAACTTTCAGAACTCCTAATAAACAATCATTTTATATATAAGTTTTTGTATTTAGGATCTTTTTATCATCTATTATATGTATTTCTTTGATTACATACATGTTAAAAGTAGTTTACATATGTTTAATTGCCAAAATTATATATATGTGTCATAACTAATTACATATATGTAAAAAAACTAGTTTACATATGTGTAATTATAAAATTACATATAAAAATGATAAAATTACTCTTAACATGTATGTAATCATAAAAATACACATAATAAATGATAAAATTATCCTAAACATTAAAATATATAAATAAAAAGTTTGTTTATTAGGAGTTCTGCGAGTTCTGTAAATATTTATGGTTCTGAAATGATCCTGGCCTATATACATATACATATAGTGTATCAATAAATCTCACGGCTCTTGCAGTTTTCACGATATTATTTCTAATAAAATGAACATCTATATGTAAAAGAAGGAACACGGCTCAGAACATAGCTTCCAACTAAAAAAAGACTACAAAAATCAAAACGTAAAAATTGTTGGCAGTATTACACATAAATCCTTATTCATTATTAACACTACATATAAACAATTATATGATTGTCTTTTCTTGGTTTGTTATCTGTTAAGGGGGGTGTTTGGTGTTGTCTTTCCAAAATAGATTATGCGTTTTCAAAATAGATTTTGCGTTTTCAAAACTGCGTTTTGAAAAAGCATGTAGGTGCGTGCTTCTCCAAAACCGTGTTTTGAAGGCAGATAATCACTTTTTCATCCAAACACTTTTTTAGATTATTTATGTTTTACAAACACAATAATCAAATAATCACTTCAAAACGTAATCACAAACACACTCTAAATCCAATCAATATGTATATTTTCTTCTCAATTGTTTTAGATAAATCTACACCGATATTTACTATAAGTGATAACCCTAAAACCATTAACCCTTATATATTATATATATATATATATATTGTTAGTGAATGATGATGAATAGTAATTTTAATTTTATAATAATATATAGTTTTTTTTTTACTTTTTATTTTTAATAACATATTTTTAATTACTTTTCCTTTTTTATAACCGTAGATTTCCTATATCGTTTTTTTAATAATTCTCTTTTCTTTTTTAGAACATATATTATCGATTAATTGGACACTTCTTTAATATTGTACGTTTGTAACTTTTTCTTAAAATTTAAGTACGTAGTTATTATTGATTTTTTCCCGGACATTCTGTTATAACTTTTGTTAAAAACGAAATTGTACTTATGATAAAGTATTTATTTGATATCATAAAACATGACGATAATAAACTAAACCGTTCTAATGGATTAGCTTTCTAAACAATATGCTTTATTTTCAAATCATGTTTGTTTTACATTATCATTTGCTCGGTTTCGTTGCAACGCGCGACGAGAAAAACACTAGTTTAAACAATTTGTTATAGACAGCCTACGAACACTTTGCATCTCATTATTTTAATAAAAAAAGATTGTGGTCCTTTAAAAAATATCCATTTAATAACCAACTTGTGCACTAGATGTCAGAAAAGAAACATGGGGGAATTACACACGCCTGAACGTAATTAATACCACCGATGACTCACCGGACATTTCCAACGTGTCAAAATCGCCGGCGACATCTCCCAAGATTTCATTTCTAATTTTCTACTAACTAAATATTAAAAAACTAACCAAGACTAATAACGGTAGCTTAGTGCTTGAAGGTTCTAGTCCTGAAACATATGTTAAATGCAGATAATAGAAGGTGTCTCATTTAACCGTTTAAATAAAATACAATGTTAAAATGCAGATATAGAAGGTGTCTCATTTAACTTTTTTTTTAACGGTAATAAAAACCAACATTCCTATAACGTATGTTAAAATATAAAATGCTGATGCTCTGAACAATTAAGAACCAGCATAATACTTAATCGTTCATAGACAAATGTCTGACCTATTCAGATAAGAGGTCTTGACCGTTCAGACTCAGTATAATGCTTAATAATTCAGAGACAATTTTCTGAATCATTCAGACATTTGCTTTCGAAACAAACAGTGGTCTGAATCATTAAGAGTCTTGTCAACAGCTAAACAAACAACCTTTTAGTGTAGAAATAGAGGGTGTTTGATTTAACCGTTAAAAATATGAGAAAAATTAGAGACTAACCAATCATGCATCCACCGAAGAACAAGGATTGAACAAGTCCCACCTTATATTTCTGCCCACAAACTAATCCCCATTCCGCCACCGTACTCATCCCGGAGCCACCGTCCCACCGCCACGTACCCGGTTGAAGCGCGCAAACGTCCGAGGTCACTACGCAGTCCGAACCCGGTTTGCAACTCCAGTCTGGTTCCCGGTCGGCGAAAATCATGACCATGGTATGGAAAGCCTCCAAAGCCCAAGCCATAGATGTTAGAACAAAGTGTTTAAATTGCCAATACCCGAATTCGCCGCAATATTTGCGTAGCATTACGTCGATGCAAAGGCGCTCGACGGGCGGTTCATTGTGCCCGTCGAGGCGGTTTTTATCATCCGGTGGGATGAGGGGTGACCGGAGATCGTCCGGCAAGGATAGGGAGGGGGTGTGGGTGGTCATAGGAGTGTGCTATAGAATATTATAGATCTTTGAACTTAGGGGGATATACCACTTGAGTTCTTTTACTTTTATTTGTTGTGGGGAGGAGTGGTATCATTTGTGGAATATTATAGATCTTTGAAGTTAGGGGGATATACCACTTGAGTTTTTTTACTTAAAAATAAATAAAATAGCATTAAAGACATAGATATGTACATAGTTACTCATCCACATCCATGTGGATATATATCATCAATGTAGAAGACAATTTGAATTACAAATTTATTTGTTTATTTACAATTTGATATTATGAAAATACTATCGTGTCATGTTAAGTTGTATACAGAAGATCAAATACAAATATCCTTATCACACAAAACAAATGAATAGGGTGAAAATGTAAAACTATGCGGTGGAATTTTCGTAATTATTTACTCATACAGTAATTATCAAAATTACTCTACAAATGATCTTGAAGAGTAATTTTGATCTTGTAGAGTAATTTTGTAAAATGTTCTTGTAGGGTAATTTTGATCTTGTAGAGTATCGTAATTACTCTACAAATGATCTTGTATGGTAATTTTGATTTTGTAAGGTAATTTTGTAGAGTATTATAATTACTCTACAAATGATTTTGTAGAGTAATTTTAAATTGTATGTTGTTTGATAAATTTGTGGAGTAATTTTAATACACTTATAGAGTAATTTTGATGCAGAGTAATATTGATAATTACCCTACAAGATCAAAATTACTCTACAACATTATTTTTTAAGTAATTTTGATAATTATTTTACGAGCAAATAATTACAAAAATGCCACTGCATTTTTTTTGGCTTTTTCATGCCTTTCGTACGTTTTGTACGATAAGACACTTTGTACGTAAACTTAACCGTATTAAGTAACCTTTTATCATACAAATTTATATGACCTATTTTACATGTGACATTGTTGTATGTTTAACATGTATAAATAAATTTGCTTGATGTGGACCTCATGTATTTATTTTTTGTTATCTTAAGCAATCCAATGGAAAGCGATTTGCGGATGTTGTTTTTATTATTGTTTCATTTCAGGAATAGACGATTCTTGTAAGCTTCAATATGAGGAGAATTTGTTACGTGAGGAGTGTTAACACACTTCACAAACAGCTTAAGATATCTCATGGGACATTCCTAGTTTGAGGATAATTAAGGTTAAGAGTTAGTGCATGATTACATTTAGCAAAACTTAGTTTGGAATTTAAATCCCACTTGTCTTAGGGTGTAGGGAGTTGTTAGACACTTGGATTAGGTAAACTTTCAAATCACCCAATCAAACAGTGTCACAGTGTCACGTCATTTTATCTATTTTGTTTACTTATTGCTCAAACACGTTGGCGGTGGTTAGACACTTGGATTAGGTAAACTATTATTAAAAAAAACATATAAATCAAAAGCTGACAACTTCATCTCTCACAAACAACTTCACCCCGCATCGGTAAACCTTTACCGCTCAATGAACTTCGCCGATCGGTAAACACCATCGGCGGCGATGTTACCGATCGGTAATCGCCTTACCGATGGTGTTTACCGCACCACACCGTATACCCTTATTATCAAATCTAATTAGATTATTGCATATTTGAAAAAAAAAAAAAAAAAACAAATCCAGTTGTTTTCACCTCTTGAAGATCATGTCTAGCACAAGTTGCTTTTTACATTATTAAACTTATAACAGAGTATAGTCGGGGCTTTGTGAATTTTCTGGTGTCATGTTATCACGCTTATAGAAAAAATAGAAGTTAAAAATAGGAAGCTATAGAATAATACTAATTTTCACAATATTAATGATGGGAAATATGAAATAACAAAATCGAATAAAAACTGTATTCAAATACACCCACATATGTATCTTAAACTTTTATATGATTATTTGTTATTAGCTTGTGTTTCAAAAAATAAGCTTGTGCTAAAGTTGTATTTAGACTGGACTAAATTTGCAGATACCAAAGGAATGAGAATGGCTAAGGGAATAAACCTATTCCCTGGAATAGAGAAAGGAATCGTATCTGAAGGTTTGTAAGTTCCCGGTTCAACAATGCTAATGATGTTTCTCAACAAGATTTGGATCTAAAACATCAATCGGTTTGATATTTAGACCAGAAAATATGAAGAATAAGATGAAGAATATGATGAACACACAAGAATATTCAATAAATCCCTACATTGATTTTGCATTTGATATTTACAATAAACCCCCAAAATCAACTTTGTGTGTGTTAAACCCATAAAATAATAGATGATTACAAAAGCCAAAATATGCTAATTTGATCAAGAATAAAACAAGGCATGAAGATCAACTCCTCCAAAGATAGTGAATCTTGAACACTAATAGAATATTTGTTTGTAGACTTGAAAGATCTATTGAAGAGTTGAAAGCTCTGTTGGTGAAGAAAGTCTGTTAAAGGTCAAAGCTCTGGTGAAGACTAAAACACTGATAAGAAGACCAAACATCTATTTAACCTGAACAGATGTTTGATAATCATAATCAGAGGTTTCCAGAACAAATGTTAGTATCACAACAGAGTCTGTAGACAGAGTCTATAGGTCTTAGAACAGATGTTAGGATGATCAGATGTTTCTAACATCCGAGAATCTTTTCTGTTAGGAATGTTAGATGTCACTATCAGGGTGATATCAGCCCTGGTGATCAACAGATGTTTATACTTCCTATAAATAGATCTCATCTGTTAGAGATCTATTTATCACTTTCACAACATTCCTTTTGTACGAACATAAGTTAGTGATCAGGTCGGTAGGGAGTGATAGTCATAACTTGTAATTATAATCTTTTGATTATTGATGAAATACAATATGACAACTTTCCACATGTGTGCTTGTGTTTAAATTCCGTTGCATTCATTTAATTCCCTTTAATTACACTTCACTGTTTCATTGATAATGTCACACCCGCTCAGAGGCGGAAGCGCGATGTGTGATCGTGATTGATTCTCATTGCATACGAATAAGTAAACATACTACATGAATAAAAACAAACTCCAAATGCCATTCATTGTATCAAGTTTCAAACATAAGTTAAGTAGAGTGTTTACATCACTTCAAAAGATAATTGTTTAAAAGTTTACAACATAGTTTCAAATTTAAAAGATCAAGGTTGTGGATTCGAATCCTAGATCGATTCCTTGACTGTTGAATGCGTACGAACACGTAAGTTGTGCGGAATCCAATCACGTGTATGGATGAGAACACAAAGATGTAATTATAAGTTGTTTTCTATTGATACTTTGACAGTACAAAACCATGAAAACAAACGAGCAGAGCTTCGCCTCAAAGTTGCTCCAAAGTTACAAATGACCAAGACCCTACATTCCTATATATAGTTGTGTTGACTTCGTACGAAGGCGTGAATGGTTCCCTTCGTACGAAGCTACACTAACACTAATACATGTACACTTTATGCTTTCTTCTATTCAGCACCAGTCTTGTATCATTTGATCAAACTACGATACGTGATTGACGGAAGTGATAGACATTATACACTCACAGACTCCCCCTTGGATATTACTGTAGTCAATCTCGTAGCTTTCTGTCTCTCTCTGAGTCTTTTAGTAATGTTGACATTGTCAGCACCATAGACTCTCCCTTTATTCTAACAGACCCCCCGTGAACCTGCTTTTAGCTCTATCTGCTCATCCTTTCGTAGTTTAACTCTTCCTTCAGGCTCCCTCTTGCTTTAAGCTTCCGTGCTTTCAGCTACTAGGATCGACACCCGATTCTTTCTCTATGAGCTCCTCCAGGATAGTTACCTGGCTCTTTGCAAGCTCCCCATTGCATTGAGCTTGTTTTCAGAATCCCCCTTAAGCTCAGCTACCGGGATTGTAATCTGGATTAATATTTGCAAATCTCAAACCATTTGTAAGATATTTGACAATTTAAGTTCAGGATCAAAAACCTAGCTCTAAACATTTAACATGAATAAGCTGGAGCATTTCAAATATGTGACTGCACAGGACATCGTTTGTTCATAGAAATCTGTGACTTGGCTCAAAATATCCTAAGATTGAGAACCTGGATCACATTTAACAATTTCAAAACTATTTAAAAATTTCCAAGAACTATTTCCTGGCCCTTAAACACATATATTCAGAATCAGTAACCTAGCTCTAAATGTAGATGTAACAGTATGTAATTACCCAGGATTTTCTGACTCTTCTCCCCCTATCAAATAACTTCATATTTAACAGTTAAGCATCCAAAACCTCACGAATTATCATCCAAGTCCAACTTAATGACCTTGGAGATTTCACAAACTGTTTTTAGATTTTTCAATTTAAAAACTCAAGTTTCTAATTAATTAACTTGTTTATTTTCAGACACATGTTCAACATACTTAGATTTTGAAGCTTAGCCTTCAGACATCGTTTGTCTAAAATAAAGTAGAAACAAAATCTTTTTGTATTTTTCAAAGTTTATGCTAAAACACACTGAAAATCTTTTTGTACTTTTCTTTAACATAAAGCAGTAAAGAAATATTTACTGACAATATTTTTGTTTGAGTTCGTGTCAGAGGATCAGATCAGTTTATGACAAATCACTAGCACCTTTGAGCTATAAACACTTTAAGTTCTAAACGATTCACTTAGATTGTCAGTATACTGATCCACTTTAAATTTTTACACAAACTTCAACTGATTTGAGATACGAGATTTAGTGTTTTAAGAACTTAACTTATTCGTGTGTCCCACCTCAGAATATACTCCCGTATCAAGATTCCCTAGATTCAGTCTTACAAGTGAATATACTATATTGATATCTGTTCTCTGGGTTAGTGCGAGACCTTGATAGCTCAGATATGAACTACCGTTAAGTCAAAGAGATGAAGACTCGACTTTAGGTGTGTCCCACTTAGGGATCTTATTTACAACTACACTTGATATATATCTTTCGATATTTTGTCAATTTTTATGCAGAGGGTAAGCTTTTTAAAGCACGTAAAGTATTATACGAGGTCTAGGCCATTGCTGACGCAAAATCAGAAGACCAGGTATAATACCTCAGATATCAAACAGTATAAAGACCTAATATCTCAGAATTAGGCAATCTCTCAAACGAGATTTCGGGGGTTACCCATATATCCGAGAGATGTTCCCTACGAGATAAGTAAGATATTGATTTTATGTTTATATCTCGAAATCAATCTACTAAATGTGTAAAAACTTACTGGCATATCATCAATGAGATCGTTTATCACATTTTCAACTTTCCATTTCTTTAGCGTACTGTGATTGTCTAACTGATGTACTATCATTTCCTCTTTTTATACAAAACTCATTTTGAATTTTATCATGTTTTTGGCTTTTCCAAATTTTCAAATGTTTTTGTATTTTCTAAAAATATTTACTCCCCATAAAATTCAAAACATTTAAAAGAAAATTTGACAACCCGATGTAGATAGCTTTGTCTCACCATCCATTTTCTGCTTCACATGCTCTATTTTGCATAAAGTACCCCCATGATTTACAACACATTAATTTTTAACAATGTTAAAACCATTTAATCATTTGTGAAATAATCATGTTTGTTCAGCCGTGAGGGTTTCGACATATTCAATCAACATTTTTAAAATTTTAATTTTTTAACAAATTTAAAAACAAACAAATTTTTTTATTTTTCAATTTTTTTGACAAAATAAAAACATATTTTGTTTTTTTTTTAAATTTCGATTTTTAGGGTTTTTAATATGGTTTATTTATGTACAAAACAAACAAACTCCCTGATTTTCAGTTGCAGGATCCTCCTCCTTCGGTGCCAGGCTGCTCCTTTGTTCATTCTGACAATCATCTATCTACTGGAGCACTTGCATATTCAAACAACTCAATTACTTGAATAATGCAACCCAAGCCTGTTTTGACTCAGGTAGCTGAACATAAATCTTTCTAGGTAGAGCTGGATAATTTCGATCATTCTTTTCAAAAACATTTTCATTTCGATTGTCACTCATAGAAGTCACTTGTTTCTTTGCCACCCAAATTTGACCTTTTGAAACCTTTCTTTGATAAAATCTTGGATCAATTTTTGGTTTCCAGATTTGTTTTGGTTCAAACTTGGATGTTTTTGATTTCCAAGTTTGTTTTGGCTTTTGAAAATCAACCTTTTGTTTCCAAATCTGTTTAGTCTCAACTCTGGGTGTCTTTTGGTTTCGGTTACCAAGTTTGTTGTGATTCAAACTTGGTTGACTTCTATTTAACAGCCTCGGTTTGTTGTCTCTTTTGTTCAACATCAACAGGTTTCAGATTCGGACATTTGCGACCAACATGTCCAGTTTGATCACATTTGAAACATGTTTTCTTTGAAACATCTTTGACCTGTTGTTGTTGTTTCTTTTGAGCATAGAAATCTTCGTTAGACTGTCATCTAAATTGAAGTTCTTTCTCATCTTCTGAACTTGTTTCGTGAACAAAGTTCATCTTTTTCTGATAATTTTGCTTATCAGCTCTTTTCTTTTGATATTGTTTCTTTTTATAACCCAACCCAGCCTTCATATTTTTCTTTTTGTAACCAGGTTTGTTATAAAAAGTTTTCTTGCTCTTACCAGCAAATTTGTCAATCCCAGATTTTCAATTTCTACCAATTTAAACACATTGTCAATCTTTTCCGAAATCACATTCAAAATCGGGACTTCAATATCTGAGAATAATTTGTTCGATCCAATCATGGTATAAGCCAATCCTATCTGAAGGGGTAAGGTCCCAAAAACCTTGCACAGGTGCTTGGGACCTTATCACAACTTCACCACAATGAGCTCTCTTTAAAAGAACCTTGCGCGGCTGCGCACCGGTTCTAAAAGAGAACTTAAAAAGAAAACAGTTTTTAACATCCGCGCGCCAAAAAAAGGAACTAATAAATCCTTGCATAAGCTCTCGTACAGCAGAACAGTTATGATAAGGTCCTAACAAAATCCCCGCGCGAATGGCATCCAGACTTGGATAAAAATAACTTTTCTGTCACAACAAAATTTGCATGAAGCAAAGCCACATGGGATTACAACTATAAATCTTCTAGAAGGCTTTATCGTGCATCACCATTCGGTTATAACTGAATGGCCACGTGGCATCGTCCTGGGCACTCCTCAAAGTTAAGATGATGGCACCAAATTGAAGAAAGACCCACACTTGCCCACTTTCCACGTGGCATCTCCCCAGCCGTTGATCATAACCACGATCTGTGTGCACACACGTCTGTTAGTGATTAACGGTGGAGAAAATAACCGCTCACGGAAATTACTTTCCGTTATGTTCTCCGTCAATAAACTTTCCCGCCCAAACTTCGGTTATAAATAAGGATAATTCAGGTACAATTTCTCAAGTTACATTCACTTCACTTTCAATACTTCTTCTTCTTCTTCTTCATCAAAACCTGTACTTATTCTCACGCCGGAGGGTGGTCACGGAGTGAACCCCCATTCTCCCTGTGGCGAGTCTAACGGCTGTTTGTTTTGCAGTTATTGTTAGAAGAAGGAGCTTAGCTAACCCCGAATCAAACGAGAAGAATCACCCCTTTTATGCAGATTCAAATCCCCTGGTTTAATTGATTCCGATCTTTTGAACCAGTGTTTCTTCATTGGAGCCCACCGATTTCTCAGTTTTTAACATATCTTCTCGTTTTGATTTACTCTTTCACTTCTGTTTTTCAATGGTAGAAACTCTGACAAACCGCCAATCAGGCCCTCGGCCAACAAATTTCGCACACAATATCCAAGTCGAAGGGATTGTGGGAGAGGCTTCCGATGATAACGAGGTCCAGTACAACGTTTATCATCCGAATGACCCTGTTACTTCGAGAGCGCAACCCGAGATCCCGATAAGTTTAATTTTACCTCCCGGTGTGTAACACCCCGAAAATATAACTCTTTTATTATAATATTATGTCTGTAATTAAACAAAAGAACTAACTAGGAATAAAAATAACCTAGTTAGGTAAAAGTCTTGTAGTGACTTATAAGTGGGTTTAAACACTTAAAACATGAACTAAACAATTTTAGAGGGGCCAAAGTTGTTAAAATTGAAACATGAAATATTTAAACAAAAATTAAAAACCCAAACACACACAAGTGTGTGTGTCTGGATCGATTGAAGCACAGGGGTGACCAGGAGAACCCCCACAAACCCTAGTTCATGTTTAATCTCACAAATTGAAGGTCAAAATCAGTTCCAAATCAAAATCCGAGCACGAAATAGTGATCTCCACTGAAAAGGGGTCATAATGTGAATTTTATGGGAAATCTCTAGTTGAAATTCTGAATGAACTTAGAGAATTCGAAAATTGTTGTTGCATGTATGATATATTGATGAAATAGGAATAATATTGTGTCTAGGAGTGAACCCTAGACAATTATGAGTTGAAATCATGTTTAGTTCTTGTGAATTCCATGAATCCCAATGAAGGTGATTAGTGGGTTTTGTGGGAGCTTGATAAACATTAGGATTTTGGTTGTTGTTCTAGTGTAATATGATTTTATGAAGTAATCTCTGGTTATTGATGTTAAAATTTAATATGAAATTGTCCAATTGATGTTAATTTTGGCTATATAACAAGTTATGAACTTGATAATGAATTGTGTAAAATTCTGCCCTTAAAGTGTTTGTAAAAATGCCTAAGAGAAGGCTAAATGTTGAAATATGAACAAAAACACATACTTGCACTAGTTGGTAAACTCTGCGTTATATGTGAATCAAAGAGTTCTAAATGTGACGTGATTGAACTCTATAGGAAAGGAAGCCGGAGCGTCGAGCGGACAAGCCGGTGTTGACGCACGTTTGAAGGGTGTGCTTTGAAGGTATGTAACTTGTTTCGTTACATTAAGTAATTTTGATACTTAAAACATGTATAGTCGTGTTTTAGAATAGAGGCTTGTGTTGATTGAAGTGATATTGTTCACTACTTGAATTAATAGGATAAGATCAGATAAAGATGCATTTGGTGGTCATTATAAATGGAGGATTCCATAAATGAGCCAAACGGGTCGAATAATTGAGTAGTAAGTAGTGTTAGTGTTTTGATAGTTAGCATTTGGCATTGACAATCACAAGAGCATGAAGCCATAGGATTGGTAATGAAATGCCGGTGATATTAAGGCCCGAATGTTGGGTATAAGCGCCTTAAGGTTACTATCTCATTGGTAGCGAAATTGGTATAACTTGATGGGTTGATTAATTACATAGTGATTTTAGACATTCGGTTTATAACTTGTAATTGTGGTATAATAAATGTAATAGGCACGTCAGTAATTAAATTACAGACATGTAGGAAAAAGAATCACCTAAAACGGACCTTCGGATCAAAAGATATGAGCATTTGAAGTTAGAATTGTGAAATTCGGAGCTGGGCAGGAAATGCAAGTCAAAAACCTGCACTTGCTGGAAAACCGTATCCCCCGCGCCACGCGACAGGATCTGCTAGATCTGGCGCGACACGCGAGAGCCCTCGTGATACGCGACGGAATGAACGAGGTCTGGCGCGACACGCGACAGACTTAATTCTGAAATTTTATTTTATTTTTGATTGCTTGATACTAGAACTTGTTTATGCGTATTTTAACGATGTCAAAACTAACATTTAACGTGGTTTTGACACTAGGTGATGTTGGTCTCACCCCGGATGGCAATCAAGCATGATTTCAAGAACCGAACACAACTTTTTGAAGCTTCCGCGCCTATTTAACTTTGTTGAATATAATGTCTATGTTGTAAACACTTAACTTGTCATTTTGGGATGTTGAAACTAGTTAGTAGTTAACTCGAATTCTGTTATTGTAAATACTTCCTTTTTGTCTAACTTTAAGAAATGAAGTATTTGCTTTTGAAAATGCGTGTTTTACTTTAAAATCCTAATTAAATGAGATGGGTGTTACACGGTGAAACTCCCATCTCATGGTACGTCAGATCCCAAGGTGCCATAAACGCATTTTACGCACAACTTTGTGCACAGACTGCTCCCGTTACTCAGTCACGAAGACCTGCATCTCACGTACGGGCACCATCTACACCACGTACTTCTCACCATGATGCACCATCACGAGTACATGTAGACGACACAAAAGTCTACTCCAGATCTCCTACCAGGTATGAATCTACCCACTCTGAAACTCACCGAAGGGATTACCATGATGAGCCATATTCTCATAGAAGGCAGTTAGTTTATTCTCGGCTGGGCCCGCGTTCTTACCAAAAGCGGGACACCCAGACCGACGAATACGACAAAACATATCATGAAGGAGATAACACAAGTGTGTTCAGACGGCTACACCGGGATCATAAAAATTATAAACCCCGCGCAGTTTATAATCCGGATGTAAAGCACGATTACAACTTAATCTACCGCCCGGCAGAGGCAGCGGAGAACTCGAAATTTGTCAGTGAGATCGCCTTACCATCAAATGTCGGAAAATTCAATGGGATGTCAGATCCAGACGATCATCTCCGCGTATTTACCAGCGCAGGCCTGGTAGGAGGTTGGACTTTGCCCATGTGGTGTCACCTATTCGTCCAAACCTTGACAGGTGCAGCGCGGTTGTGGTTCAATAACTTACCAATCAGGAAGCTAACGTCGTGGGTGGATTTAAAAGAGAAGTTCCTGGTTCACTTCAACCAACAACGAAGATCTATCAGAGACACTGCCGATGTGATGAATATCCAGAGGCGCGATGATGAGAGCCTGGAGGACTTCATAACACGATACAACAAAGAAGTGCTAGAGATCGGTGACGTTCACGAGCATTTGACACGAGCACAATTCAAGTATGCCGTACGCTGCGACGACATGATCAAGGTTCTGTCGGGAATAGAGGGTTTGCCCAAGAGCTGGGAAAAACTGATGTCGGCAACCAAAGTTTACGCCCAGACAGAACGAAATCTCAGCTCTAACAGACCACCACCACTACACAATCATCCGCAAGATATGAGCGGGAGCAGCGGGAAGAAGTTCAAGAAGAACTGGCGAGACTCAACCTCTGGAACATACTCATCTGACGACGCGCGCGCAACAATAAACAAATTAGCGGCGTAGAAAGAATCAAAGCAAGAGAATAGAGAAAGACAGTGGACCCCTCTTATGAAGACTCCGGCGAAGGTGCTCAGCACAGAGGACTATCAATTTAAAACTCCTCCGCCAATGAAAAACAAGAGGGGTCAAGATCCAAATAAGTATTGTGACTATCACAAGGACAACGGTCACACTACCAACAACTGTATAAGCCTCCGCACCGAAATCGAGAAGGCATTAAAAAGTGGCGAGCTCACCCCCTTACTTCAGAATGTGCGGAAGGATATTAAACAGATTACTCATGGAGATGAAGGCCCGAGTAAGAAAGCTAAAACTTAAGCGGCGCAAGTGCAGCAAGCATACAATAGCTTCTGCTCATGATTGGTCAGGTTCTCCAACCTACCAATCCATGACATAGAACTATTAGTATGAGTAAGTTAAGTTCCAATTTAATTATCCTAAGCAAACAACTTTGTAACCACGGCCTCTGAGCCTTATCCCTAATCAATGCAAAGTCTGTTATATTATTTCTATGTTTATTACAAATTGCATGCAATTCCTTTTGGTAAGCGCAAAAACATTATGGTAACCTTAACACAAGTCTCATGAACGGTCTGTGATCACACGCATCGCGCAAGGCCCAACCTTACGTTCACACATGAGCTTTATACCACCTTTATTCGCCTTACCTAATCAAAGCAATTGTACTCATGCAAAATATTGTAATTCAAACACATATTATACCAGTTACTGGCGCACCATACGCCTTAACAAAAAACCATGTACATACATGGCAGTGTATAAATAAAGTTACTTGCGCCATAGCGCATTAACAAACAGGGATCCACATCCCAAACCTAAGTTAACTATCCATTGTTTATACACCCACAAAACAAAGAAAACCTAAGCTAGGTCTTCATCTTCATCCTCTTCCCTGTCTGGGAAAACCTCCCTCAGCCGCGTCACGAACTCTTCAGACTGTAGCACGGCAGTGACAAGATCCATGACAGGAAGCTGCAAAGTATTAAATTGAGTCTTTATAGCAGCAAGCACAACATCGGTATCAGCACCATGTGTAGCAGATCTACAGGTGTCCCAGTCAACTTTTAAGGCACTAACAACATGATGGTAACATTCTGAGTACCCTTGGGCATACCCATCGTTACGCGCAGCAACCAGCAGGTGCGCAACCGTTTTATCTAGTTCTTCGGAATTAAGAACAGAGTCGGCAATCTGCACAATAAAACAAGTGAGAAGGCGCATTATCATCACCAAACATTATCAAAAGTAAATACACTTACGCTTATGATCCCGCGATCTTTCAACTATAGCATATCATTCTTCAACGGTTCAAGCTCACTCTCCGCCGTTGCCCGAGCAGTCTCGGAACTTTCCAACTTTTCTTCAGTTTCGGCAAGGCGGCGGGAAGTCTCAGCCTTTTCAGTCCGCTCAAGCTCCAAATCTTTTTAGCAGACTCAACTTCCGCCTTAAGTTGTTCCTGCTCAGATAATAAAGAAGTAAGTTCTTCAATCTCCTTATCTCTAAGGGCAAGGGTAGCACAGGTTTGTACCTCTCTCTGCTCACTCCTTTCCCTATGAGAGCGTGCCTTATCACGTGCTGCTTCAGCCTCAGCTTTTTCTTGTTTCAGCTTCTCAATATCCGCATCTTGTTTTTTCAATCTCTCAACTTTAGCCTTGAGATTGTTGATAATGTTGCGGAGACCTATCTTCTCATTATTATATTTCTCGCAAATATCCCTCCAATTTTTGCGCTCTTTAGAAAGGAGAGCAGCTTCAGCCTCTGCCTTTCTTTTCCATCCCGCAATAGACCATTCTTCTGTTTTCAGGTCACTCTCAAACTTGGCTTGGTCAGCTTCCAACGTAGCCTTCATCTGGGCTAACCGGGCTTCATCTTCAGAAAATTTTTTCTTGGACGCTTCAAAGGCAGCCCAATCTTTGTGCATACTACGCCACTCGCGCACTATGCGGTGAGTTGTAGACGTGTACGTAGCAGCTTCCTCAAGGTAAGCATGATAAGCCTATTCGGGAGTATGGTCTTCTTGAAATTTAATCTCTGCAGGAGGAAAAGTGCCCTGCAACCAGTCACGGCAAACCCGCCAGTTTGAGAAAGTTTCACCTTTCTTCAAATTCCAAACTGGAGTATGAATCTCAGATGCCTTCTTCTCCGTATAAGTTCGGTAGTAATGATCCCCCAAAGTTTCATCTGGGCGGAGGGGACCATTTTCTTCATCATGAGGAGGAGCACCCTGGTCTCCAGCTAGATTCTCTTCAACATTTACCGGCGCAGAAGTAATAGTGATCACCGGGTCTTCAGGAACAAATTTTCCTTTCTCCGGATCACGCGCCACAACTTCTGGAGACTTAGGATGAGAAGCATCAACACCTGTAGTCTCTGGATCCACAGTCTTCTCCGTTTCCACCTCAACAGGTTTCTCCACCTCAGGATTTTCCGCCTCATAAATCTTCTCCACCTCATCTTCAGCATCTTTAGAACTTTCCAGCTGTTCACTGATCGGCGCGCGAGGGGGTGAAGGCGGGAATTCCTCATTGACTGTGGATGTGGATGATGCCTCCGCATGAACAGGAGAAGCTGGTTTTTCTGCAAAAACGAAAATTCATGTTAACAAACATATTGCGCGCAAGAAAACAAAGCAAGTACTTACCCGGAGGAGGTTTCGCAATAAAGGCATCAAGATTAACCCTTCTAGTAATCTTTCTTCTCTGAACCTTCTTGGAAGGCTGTGCCTTAGTATCAACTTCAGCCTGTTTTCTTTTCACCCTCGTCTTCAACAAACGCTCTGGACTTGATTCCAGATCGATGGGATCATCCGGAGTCGAAACAGGGATATCAGCAGAATCCCGAGGCTCCGCCTTTGGCTTTTTCACAACTAAAGGCGCAAGTCCCTCCAACGAGTCAGACACCACTACATAATCACACCAGGAGTCAGAGGAATGGCGCGCACCTTTCTTCTCTCCTTCGACATTTTTGGCTCTTGACGATTGAGCCTTCACCGCATCATTCTTTCTCGGCGCAACATTAGCAGCCGGCGCACATTTTTTCTTTTTAGGACCTACGCCCAGGTTAGACAACTCACCTACTGGAAAAAGCAAAATCTCGCAAAATTACCCCACGCGCAAAGGTAGCAAAAAATAATATTGCGGTAACAACCGAAATCATAGTAACCTTACCAGCACCAGTGGGGGGTTGCGCGGCCAAATCTTCATCCCGCGGAAGAACAAAATTCTTAACAATTTGGAGATACCAAAGCTCCTCATCAGCCCTTTTCGGAACAATGGCCATCTTTCCACCATCTCTCTCAAATGCAACAACATATAAAGAGACGACTACAAAAAGGAAAACAAGGGAAAATTCAAAAAAAAAAAAAAAAAAAAAAAAAAGAAGAAGAAGAATAAAAGAAGAAGAAGACAGGGTAAGGAAACCCCAAATCTTACCTTTACCGTCTTCCATGTATACTGGCTTATCTTCTCGATTCATCCGCCAGCAAAGACTCATACCAGCACCGACCAGGGCTTTCTCTAGAAGATCAATCGACAGAACGTCCTTCAAGTCCTGGTACCAAGCCTCCAAAAAAGGAGTTTGTATGGTCTCGGTTGCAACATCTTCTTTGCCTCTAAATACCATCTTCATCGGGATCACTCCGGCTTTAATAAAGAAGAATTTTGGCTTCCAATCGTGAAAAGATTTTAGGGGGCTCAACAAGATCTTCTTTGCCGAAGCACGTTGAAAAAAAGAATAAAAACCATGTGAACAATGCATTTGATGGAATACTCGGAAGCGATTAACCGTCGGCTCGATATGCATCCCTCGGCAGACAAATTCGAAGTGACGAACCCGAACCATCCTAATAGGATGCATTTGAGAAATATGAAACTTATAATACGAAAGGATTTCAAGGAAAAATTTTGTTACGGGCAATCGAAAATTGCCTGCAGCAAAGAAATCCCAAAACAGAGTAATGTACCCGGCCGGAGCATCCGCCGCCGTCTAACCCTCATCAGGGTATCGAGCGTCCCAACTATCAGGGAACTTGAAGTTCCGAAACATATCGTCGAAGGTTTCCTTCGGCCACTTAAATGGTGGAAGACCGGAAGCCATCTCTTCAGAAGAATCTTCGTGGCGTCCTCCGGTTGACATAAAGGGGGAAATTGCAGATTCCTTCAAGAAATTAACGGAGAAAATGAAGAAGAATCAAGAGTAGAAAATAAGAAAACAAAGGCAATCAAAGGATTTATATACCCACCGCCATCAATGGCCTAGAAAACTGCAATAACACCTTTTTCAGAGAAAACACGGTTATCTAAGCACCAGGGGCGAGTAGGAATAACAATAACGCGAGTTCACGTGCGCGTGTAAGCCATGATCGACGACATGCAACTGACAAGTGACAGCCTATCACACGTCAACAGTCGTCACCGTACCTTTTCACCTGCCAAGAGTCAAGATTTTCAAAATTGAAATCATGAGCAAAAAGAGTATCATCCACAAGAAGATTCTCCATTTTTCACGCCAAAATCTCCACAGTAAAAAACACCCATCTCTTATAAGTCCAGTACTCCACTTATTTGCATAAGAGCAACATTGGACTGGGGGGACTTGAAGGGGTAAGGTCCCAAAAACCTTGCACAGGTGCTTGGGACCATATCACAACTTCACCACAATGAGCTCTCTTTAAAAGAATCCTGCGCGGCTGCGTACCGGTTATAAAAGAGAACTTAAAAAGAAATCAGTTTTTAACATCCGCGCGCCAAAAACGGAACTAATAAATCCTTGCGCAAGCTCTCGTACAGCAGAATAGTTAGGATAAGGTCCTAACAAAATCCCGGCGCGAATGGCATCCAGACTTGGATAAAAATAACTTTTCTGTCACAACAAAATTTGCATGAAGCAAAGCCACAAGGGATTACAGCTGTAAATCTTCTAGAAGGCTTTATCGTGCATCATCATTCGGTTATAACTGAATGGCCACGTGGCATCATCCTGGGCACTCCTCAAAGTCACGATGATGGCACCAAATTGAATAAAGACCCACACTTGCCCACTTTCCACGTGGCATCTCCCCAGCCGTTGATCATAACCATGATCCGTGTGCACACACGTCTGTTAGTGATTAACGGTGGAGAAAATAACCGCTCACATAAATTACTTTCCGTTACGTCCTCCATCAACAAACTTTCCCGCCCAAACTTCAGTTATAAATAAGGATAATTCAGGTACAATTTCTCAAGTTACATGCTTCACTTTCAATACTTCTTCTTCTTCATCAAAACCTGTACTTATTCTCACGCTGGAGGGTGGTCAGGGAGAGAACCCCCATTCTCCCTGTGGTGAGTCTAATGGCTGTTTGTTTTGCAGTTATTGTTAGAAGAAGGAGCTTAGCTAACCCCAAATCAAACGAGAAGAATCACCCC
>JARYGA010004072.1:0-50095 GCA_030545235.1 Helianthus tuberosus
CATTTAATTCCCGGAACTATACCGATAGCCAAGGCACCTTATCGGTTAGCTCCCACAGAAATGTTAGAACTGAAAAAGCAATTAGATGAATTACTAAGTAAATGATTCATACAACCTAGTTCATCCCCGTGGGGAGCACCAGTGTTGTTTGTGAAAAAGAAGGATGGTTCCATGAGAATGTGTATCGATTATAGAGAATTGAATAAGGTTACAATTAAGAATCGATACCCATTACCTAGGATTGATGATCTTTTCTATCAACTTCAAGGAGCTAGATATTTTTCTAAAATTGACTTACGCTCCGGATATCATCAGTTGAAGGTACAAGAAGAAGACATACCTAAGACTGCTTTCAGAACTAGGTATGGTCATTACGAGTTTACAGTCATGCCCTTTGGATTAACGAATGCACCTGCAGCGTTCATGGACATGATGAATAGGATTTGTAAACCGTACCTGGATAAATTTGTAATTGTCTTCATTGACGATATACTTATTTATTCCAAAAGTCAAGACGAACATTGTCAGCACTTGCATGCACTCTTAACTTTGTTAAGAAAAGAAAATTTGTACGCCAAATTCTCAAAGTGTGAATTTTGGTTGCAAGAAGTGCAATTTCTAGGTCATATGGTGAATCACGAAGGTATTCATGTAGATCCTGCTAAGATAGAGGCAATTACCAAATGGAAGGTTCCACAATCTGCAATGGAAATTAGAAGTTTTATAGGTTTAGCCGGATATTATAGACGGTTTATTAAGGATTTTTCCAAGATAGCTGTACCATTAACTAAGCTAACCTGTAAAGCAGTTAAATTTGAATGGGGACCTAAACAAGAAGAAGTCTTTAGGATCTTGAAACAGAAATTAACCAAAGCTCCAATCTTAGCCTTACCAGAAGGAACTGAAGATTTTGAAGTATATTGTGATGCTTCAAAATTAGGATTTGGATGTGTGCTAATGCAACGCAAGAAGGTAATTGCGTATGCTTCAAGACAATTGAAAAAGCACGAAGAAAACTATACGACTCATGATTTAGAATTAGGAGCCGTAATTTTTGCCCTGAAAATCTGGAGACATTATCTGTACGGAAGTATGTTTACTGTCTATACAGATCATAAAAGTTTAAGATATATATTTGGGCAAAAAGAGTTAAATATGAGGCAAAGGAGATGGATGGAAATCCTAAGTGACTACGACTGTGATATTCAATATCATGAAGGAAAGGCAAATGTAGTTGCAGATGCCTTAAGTCGTAAGTACCATGAGAAACAACGACGAGTTCGTGCTCTTAGGTTAAATCTACAGTTAGATTTAATGGAACAATAGAAGAATATTCAAGAAACAACAATCAAGGATGATGTTGAAGGAATGAAGGGACGAATAAAAGAGTTAGAACAAGGAGCTGATGGAATTTGGAGATTCCACCAAAGAAGAATTTGGGTACCTAAGCAAGGAGAATTAAGAAATAAGATTTTAGAAGAAGCCCATAAATCTAGGTATACCATACACCCTGGAAACAATAAAATGTACCAAGATTTAAGAAATAACTTTTGGTGGATAGGAATGAAAAAGGATATAGCTCGATATGTTTCTAAGTGTCTTACTTGTTCACAAGTTAAGGCAGAACATCAGAAACCTTCAGGTCTACTACAACAATTAGAAATGCCTGTATGGAAATGGGAACTCATAACAATGGATTTTGTTACTAAGTTACCCAAAACCAGAAAAGGTAATGATGCGATTTGGGTAATTGTGGATCGATTAACCAAATCTGCTCACTTTCTACCAATGAAAGAAACCTTTAGCATGGAAAGATTGGCAAAGTTATATGTAGATGAAGTAGTATCCTTACATGGAGTTCCACTCTCCATTGTATCAGATAGAGATAGTCGTTTAACTTCTCATTTCTGGACAAGTTTCCAAGAAGCAATGGGAACTCGACTAACTCTAAGTACCGCATATCATCCACAAACAGACGGGCAAAGTGAAAGGACGATACAAACTCTAGAAGACATGCTCAGAGCATGTGTGATAGGTTTTGGTGGGAATTGGGACGATCATTTACCTTTAATTGAATTCTCCTATAACAATAGTTATCATTCAAGTATTGAAACTGCCCCATTCGAAGCACTATATGGACGAAAGTGCAGAACTCCAGTTTGTTGGACAGAAATAGGAGAAAGTCAATTATCAGGTCCTGAAATAGTGCAAGAGACGACAGACAAAATTACTCAAATCAAGGAAAGACTGAAGACGGCTAGAGATCGTCAGAAGAGTTATGCAGACAATAGACGGAAGCCGTTGGAATTTCAAGTAGGAGACAAAGTACTATTGAAAGTTTCTCCTTGGAAAGGAGTAGTTCGATTCGGTAAGAAAGGAAAGCTGAGTCCAAGGTACGTAGGACCATTTTCAGTAATCCAACGTATAGGTCCAGTTGCTTATCGTTTACAACTACCAAAAGAGTTAGCTAGAGTACATGATGTATTTCATATATCCAACCTCAAGAAATGTCTATCAGACGAATCCCTGGTAATACCTCTTCAAGATATAGAGGTAAATGAAAAGCTAAAATTTGTTGAGAAACCAATCCAAATAGAAGACCGAAAGATCAAATTTCTCAAACACAAACGATTAGTACTTGTCAAAGTCAAGTGGGATTCAAAGAGAGGACCTGAATACACTTGGGAGCTGGAATCAGAAATGAAGCGAAAGTATCCTCTATTATTCCAATAAATCTCGAGGACGAGATTTTATTAAGGTGGGGAGAATGTAACAACTCCTATCAAAAGTCCTAATTATTATATTAGTTTATCTAAAAGGAAACCCTAATTGAGACACCCAAGTGATTCTGTATAAACCCTAAAATTTTCAGAACAATCAGAATCAGGATTAGGGCCCCTAAAACTCAGGGGGGGGGGGGGTAAATCCTAGTTACGATTATCCACAAAATTAGCTGTCAAAATCGAATTTTAAGAATCCGTCAAGTCAGCCAAGCTAGTTAGGGACGTGGCTACCCTATGATAAATAGGGACCCCTCGCGCCACGCGACGCCCCAGGGGGTACCTCTCGCGTCACGCGAGGGGGTCAAATTTCATGTATAAATAGTGGGCTTTGGGACTTGAATTCTGTAGTTGAAACGACGAAGAAATTCGTTATATACACTGAGTTATCGTAGAAACAATTCAAAAACACACACGATTCACGAAGTGCTGCCACAATAACAGGGTAATAACTCGATCGCTGCTACGATTCAATGTCCGATCGATTAAACTAGCCAATGGATGTTTAAGTGCTGTCCACATTAGGGTTTATGCTTTGTCATTCGTTGTTAATTCAATGGATGTTTAAGTATCGCACTTTGTCATTCGTTGTGAAGGTTTTAATCTCGTGAGTTATCGTAAATGCTGTATTAAGTTACTAACCGAGTTGTGTGCATGTTATTAATTTAGGTTAAAAGGCAGATCAGTAGGCTAGGCTCTGCTCAATTAAATCTGCAATGTGTGTCATTCTCTTTTTATCAAATTACTTTCAAAATCATGTTTATTTTCAAAGTTATAATTACAGTGATTAAGTTTATGTAATCACCAAGTTACAGCCGGTATGTGGGGTTTTGTATACATTACTTGATAACCGTCACTATTGGACAACGGGTTAGCCAATGAGTGATATGACCATAGTCACAGACTCCATTGGACAATGAGGTTACCGATGGATGGTCGAGTGACAAATATCGTGGGTAGTTGGTTGATATCTGGAAACATTGTAATCTCTCTTAATACTGTAAATTATAACAAATGAGTCGTTTTAGTAAATAGAATGATTCACCAGTATTTCCCGCTAACAAAACCTTTTTCAAACATGTTTCAGGTGATCTATTGTGATCAAGGAAAAGTGCCGTGAAGCACTACAAGCTTAAGAAAGTGGCTCAATATAAAATAAAGAAACATGTTTTCTAAAATAAGGATTTCTCTGTGAAATCTTATGATTGTAAATTACCGGGATTTTATCCCGAGTTATGAAATAAAATAATCGGGAAAATTGCAGTTTTAAAAAGATCCTGAAGAAAACTTCCGCTGTTAAATAAATACCACGGGATTTTCTGTCCCGCGGCTCCTAAAACGGGTAAAACCGGGTCGGGGGTCGTGACAAGTACAATTAAGGTTTAATGTCTATACTCTCTTTAAACTATTACTTCAATTCGACTTTATACCAATAATTCTAAAATACTCTTTTACTACCAAATTGGCTAGCTCTACCATATTCTAAGCTGGTTATTAGCATCCAGTTTTGCATGAGTTTGTTGCGTGACTTGCGTCTTAAAGAAGGAAAAGGGAATTGAATGTGTAGGGTAAGGATGCCCACTTTTGGACTTTGTAATGTTTTCTTCTCTTTGACCTATCACATCTTTATTGTTCCTTCCTTTGACATTGTAGTTATTACCCTATTTTCTTTTTCTTAGGGTGAGAGGGGCACTCCTCTCTTAGGGGAGTCCCCTCTCTTACGCACGGCCAATCAGCACGCGCCACGTCAACTCCCCTCTTAACTCCCCTCACACCCTCAATTTGATGGCGGCGCTCCTCTCTTGGGGGACTTGCTTTTTTGTTTTTTTTATTTGTTGTAATTATGCATGTTTATAAATTAAACAAATATTAATAAAAATTAAATAAAATTTAATAAAAGACATTTCATTAAATTAAAAATAAAAATTACATTCAAACTAGAAAATAAAAATTACATCGCAATACTACATAAAAATTTTAGAAATTGCACGGCCACCCGTACTTGTTAGCGATCTCGCGCTTTCGGGCGAGGATGAACGGCAACATTTCCGGCGGAGCATCGTCGTGCGGCTTGAGGAATGTTTTCATATCTCGATCGTGCGCGTAGTTTCTCATCGTCTCGCGTTGTTCCGTTATGAGTTCGCGAGCCTCCGACTCTCTTTTCTTCCTCAATTCAATCGCCTCCAATTCAATCGCGTGCTTCGCTTCTTTCATGGCGGTGTACTCTTTGAATTGTGCCGCCAACTCAGCCGAGCCCTCGGACGATGTCGCTTGACGCTTGTCTCGTCGTTGTGTTCTTTGTGGCGAGGGGTCTTCGTTCATATCGGGTATGGAAGGGTCCACGTCAACGGGCTTTCTTTTTGTGCCGAACCTTCCCCTTCCTCACCCAACAATGGGACTTGGGCCCATTTGTCGTGTTTTCGAACGACCTCCCATGCCTCGACATGTTGAAAACCGCTCGGATATCTATCTTTAAAATCCTTTAAAGCGACTTTCATCACGTTGAGATCGCTACACCCGCTTCCTCGTGTGCGATCCTACATATTATAAAATAACAAGTGTTAAAAACATATGAACTTAGTAAACAAAATTAAAAAAATATAATATGTTATAAAATATAATTTTTACCGCTTGTTGGTATAGGCCGTTGAAAAAGTTTATTTTCGTCATCATCGGGGTCCATTTAGACCGTACTTGATGCACGGTCCGGTTACTTCCACCAACGGTGGCGTTATAATGATCTAAAATCCTACGCCAAAAACCATCGCGGGTTTGTTGATTGCCCTTCTTTTTGTTGGTAGAGCAATGTACCCACGCCTTCGTCAACACCTCTTCTTGGTCTTTTGTCCATTTTTGGCTCTCCATTTTTCCCTTTTTCTCCCGAGCGTCATCTTCTTCGTTGCCGGCGTCTTCATCCGCATTATATTCATAGTCGCCCAAATTTTGAGTTTCGGGCACTACTTCCTCGTCCTCGTCCTCGTCAATAGGTAGAGGACGTTCAACATTTTCTCGTGGAGATGGAACTTGTGGGGAACGAAAACCATACGGGTCGAAGGGGGGGGGGGGGGTTGGAGGATCCATTGATAACAAATTTTGAAAATAGCCGAAATGGAGTTGTGGTTGGGTGTTGTAAAAGGAGGGGTGTGAAGGTTGTTGGTAAAAAAACGGGGGGTTGTGAAGTATATCCAAAAGGGGGTTGTGGTTGTGCACTTGCACCGCTCGAACCACCACGAGACGGTTGCGAGCCGCGTCCCTTAGATTTTTTCTTGGCTTCGCGCGGTTGGTTCTCCATTGCTCGGTTTGGCTTTGTGTTGTATTTGATAGATTTTTAGAGTATAAATTTGAGAATGGGTGTGGTAAAAAATTTAGATTTAAGTTGGTTATTTATATTGGTTTGAATTGAATTTTTTTTTTAAATATCTGACCGTTGCCCAACGTTCACCCTCGATCCTTGTGCAATTCTTGTACGGTGAACATACACCGATCCCCCTCCCCGAATACCCTCCCCGAAGTGATGTCGGCGGTGTTCCCGCTCGGAGAATAGGGTCACCGCACCACTCCCCGCATAGTGCCCCGTTCACCCTTATATCATAGTTTTTTTTCTTAACAAAAGTCAATATCTAACTTATTAAGTTCACACCAATCAAACCAAACCAAAAAACAAAGTGTCAGTTTGAGATTGTATTATCGTGATAACTTTATACATTGGGACGTGCAAGGTTCAATTCAGTTTTTGTGTAAAATTCGAAACCGTAACCGAAAGTTTGGTTTGTTTTTAAAACAAATTACGTAAGATTCAAAAATAAAAAAATATAATAATTCAAAGTTTAAGAATTTTTCTTAAATGTTTACATTTAAGTTAATATATTTAGTCTTTTTAATCAATATTTTTCATAGAGTTAATTAAATAAATGGGTCATGTGGTTTATACCTAATTTCGCCTTTGGGTACTAACTTTTTTTTAACATGTTTAGGTTTTGTGGTTTTAATTTTGTAACACTTTTGGGTACTAACACCAAAATTTGTTAATTAATGACTAAAATACGCTTACATTTTTTTAAAGTTTATCGATGTAACACATTTGGTACTAACACCTAATTTTATTTAAGTTTAAATCAAACAAACAAACAAACAACCATACCCAGTAAATCCCACAAATAGCAAAGCTACTTATAGGGTCTGGGGAGGGTGGGATGTAGACAGACCTTGCCTCTATCCATAGGGATAGAGAGGCTGCTTCCAGTGAGACCCTCTATCCATAGGGATAGATAGGTCTCATAGCAATTATTTAAGTTTAAATCAATTTTACAAAATCTATTTATTTTTTTATTTTCCTCTTTTTATTATATCTCTTAATTAACATAAAATCTATTTATTTTTTTATTTTCATATTTTTATTAAATTTCTTATTTAACATAAAATCTACTTGTTACACCAGTATTTTTTTTAAATAGATTTTTTAAATAAAATCTACTAGCTATATAGTTTTATGTAAATTAAATTTCTTTCGTTTTAAATAATGTAAACCTTACTCGTTTTCAATTTGATTTAAACTTAAATAAAATTAGGTGTTAGTACCCAAATGCGTTACAAAATTGAAACCACAAAACCTAAACCTGTTAAAAAAAAGTTAGTACCTAAAGGCGAAATTATGTATAAAACACAGGACCCATTTGTATAATTAACTCTTTTTCATATAAACCTAACCTTCTAACTATTTTAATCTTTCTCTAAAGTTTGTATTAAGACGTTTTCTTTAATAATAACTTGAAAATCATTTAAATTTTATGTTAATTTTTTTATTTCTTATTGACAATGGATAAATCATTTCAATGATTAATAAACATGTTAATATTCTTATTATAAATACATAACAATCAATAATAAAATTAATAATTCTTAGTAGCATTGGTTAAACACTTAAACAACTTAAACATAAAAATATATATGTTAGGCCTAATTTTGTAACTTATCGATTCGGTTCGGTTATTGAAAATGGTTATTAAAAAGCGAACCATTAAAATCCGAAAACCGAACCGTCAGTTTTTGTTTCGGTTCGATTTTTTCGGTTATGGTTCGTTTATTTCGGTTTTCTGCTCACCCCTATATTATATACAAACAAAAACATATACAAGTAAAAAAAGGATCAACCAACTATAAGACTGTCTCCATTGCATAAAGCTCCTCCCCTCTGCCCGGTGCCACCTCAGCTGCCCAGCCCTTTCCTCCCTCTTCTGCAACAGGCTCAAGACTAGTAAGTCCCACTTACCCTCTCACAACAACCCTTTTCTTCTCTTCTCTCTCAACCCTTGGCTTCGGATGTTCTCCCCTCTCTCTTATCCATGTCACCCAGGCACATCATCTCAAGATATTTAGGGCAGCAAAGGATCTTCATTTTGTTCGGCGTTGGAGACAATCTAATACTTTTTAATTAGTCTATGTTGTTGTCACAAGATTGACAGATAAAGGATAGAGGAGAGAGTCCATAATAATCATGAAAAACGTTTCAAATTTAAAGTTTGCTTTAGACCTTGTTAAAGGCCATGTCTCATAAGCTCCTCACGTTTCCATCCATAATAAAGACATCCTTTGAATTTTTAAGGTTAAAATAATCATACATTATGGTTGAAATTCTCGGGAGCCATTGATGTACGATGAACTCAGCTTACACACAATTCAATTCGATTAATTAGAAATTTACATCGAGATAGTTGGTAAACGGGCAACAAGCTGCGCTGCTACCCCTTTTTGAATAGCAAAACTAAGCCTTTTAAAAACTACGTCCATAGATCTCGGGGTCATAACATTACTATGCATGACCCTTTGAACTCGACTAAGTAGGTCCACAGCCTCTGGCGCCAGAAAACCAAAAGTATCAAAACCAAATGGGATAAACACGTGCTGGTTGTCAAGGCACGCTTTCTCATGCTTGATCACTTTACCCGAAGCAGCCTTTAAAGCAGCCTGCCCACTGTGAAAGCACTACTTCCTAAGCCCACTAGCGGGGAAACCCCTGTTAAATCCACACAGGCGTGTTTTCCTCCTACCCATCCAAAGACCAGAATGTCGGCTGGTCGAAGGGTAGATCTCCCTTCCAACGGGTCTGTTAAGAAATTAACGGGTGCCTCTTTCTTAGCCGAAATACAAGAGTGGGGCGGCCACTCTCCCTAGAAAATTTAGTGACTGATCGTCCTCCTTAAAAAATTGGTTAAGCTCGTTGATTGTCTTCTTGGCCTCAAGCCCCCAACGTGGAAGAATTTCCACAAGGCCCATATAAAAACGAGAATGGCACCATGTGAGTTGTGAGCCCACTCTGGCCAAATTAAGGAGTCTTGCAGTTGCATCTCACAGAAATGGAGATTTGAAGAGCAAGGGAAGATTAATCCCAACTTGTTTACCAATATAGTGCGAGTTTTTGCCATCCAAGATGCATCATCCCGATTAAATTCAGAATACATGTATTTCCTATTTGATCCGGTCAACCCGGATCACATTCATTGATAAAGTTGGTTAGCGTACATGGCTAAATGAAAAAATATATATTTCTAAATAATTTAAAAATAGATATGTTGCTATCTCGTAGATAGTAGATACGAGGAGGATGGATACCCTAATTTTTATCTCTAAAAATATTCCATGGTAAATGTAAACACATTCTCATGCACAACACTAAATTTATACACTCATTCTTTTACACATTACCCTCTTCCTATAACGAGACTAATGGCGTCCGTTATGAAGAGATCAATATCACAAGTAATCAAGAGAGGACCATTAAAACCAAGTATCCATTTGTCACCCATTTAGGTATTTGTTTTTTCACCATCATAAAATTAAGAATAAATTACAAATTTTGTCCTTTATCTATACATCATTTTTCAAGCGGTGTCCTTTAGCGCAAAACTTGACGAGTTATGTACTTAATGTATCAAAATCTTGCACGGTATCTCCTTTGTGACCAACTCAGTTAATATTTTTGGTTAAATCTGGTCATGTGACTTCCACATGAGGGCACTCTTTTCATTTCACTTTCCCAAGGACTATTGTGTAAAACAAATTATATGAAGGGGCTATTATGTAAAAAACTAAAAAGACTTTATATAAAAAAATTCTGTACATTTTCTCTCTCTGTCTAAACTCCCCCCCTCTCTCTCTCTCTCTCTCTCTCTCTCTCTCTCTCTCTCTCTCTCTCTTAATCACACACTTATATGGTGAACCTGCAGATAACTTAGACATCAATGGAGGAAAGATGATTTTGAATTAGGTGTTCTGCTTCTGTTATGCATTCTTTTTCTTTTTTTCAAAAGCAATTTCAGATCTTGCTTTGTTCTTAAGGTTGTTAGGGGCGGTGGAGGTATTAAGGTGGGTGGTGGGTGGCTGGCGGTGGAGGTGCGGCGGCGGAGATGGTGTTAGGGGTGTTTGCAGATGGTATTGATGGTCAGATTCGCATTTGGTAGTTTGCGGCGGAGGTATTGAGGTGGGTGGTGGCTGGCTGGCAGTGGAGGTGCAGCAGCGGAGATGGTGTTAGGGGTGGTTGCAGGTGTTGGTGGCGGGAGACACATTGACGACTGGATTCGCATTTGGTAGTTTAGTTGTTTTTGAAGGTTTTGGAGATTTTTTGGGGTCTTTGGTTATTGAGTTGATTTGGAGATGGTGGTGGAGAGTGATAGTTGTCACACCCCAACCGATGGCGGAATCATCGGGGCGCGGCACTGAGCGAAACAGATTGTCCAGGAGAATCCATAACAACTATTCGTTATAATATATTAAAGGTTCATGTCCCATACCACAAACATATAAAATCAAAACAGTTATTACAGACATTGCTCTCAAGGGCAAATATCCATTCCGACAACTCAGATTTATTTAGTTTGTTTCTAGACTCCATCCTAGCTCAATTCCATCGAGTAGCAAGCAAACATACTAAGCATTCAAACACCTGTCACATACGTTAAAATAGCGGTCAATACACATAGTGTAAAGGTGAGCATACAAGTTTGATAGTAATAATAGAGTTCGAAAGTGTTTACGCATAACCGGCGTGTACAACGTATAATGTGAATCATGTAAGTTATTGACAAAGATTCTATCAATACCAATGACTGCGATTTGAATGCGAGTAGCGAGTGCGCATCACATGTTCACCACTGCGAACACGTGAAGTAATATCCTTAACAACCCCTGAGTGAAAAGGTGCTGAGTCCAAACTATAGTACTATCGTTGCTAAGGCAGGTAGACGTCAATCAATGTGTAAACATAACAAACAGGCATTCATCGAGTCACGTATAACATGCAATAGTGGTTAGTGTTAAATCTGTTTACGTTGTGTGTCGATCGTGATTTGAATATAAGTAACGTATGTAACACCCAAAAGTGCGTTAAGCAAAAGGGATCGAGTATACTCACAGTGATGAAAGTTAATGGATTAAAGGGAGCGCTAGAGTGAGTGAGCCCGATCAGAATGATAGCGTAAGCGATGAGCGGCACGTTAAACGATGCAAGTGAAGCAAGTGACGAGTGGTCATCCGATCGGATGGCAATCCGAACGGATGGCCATTCGTTCGGATGTCAATCTGTTCGAATGGTCATCCGTTCGGATGGCCATTCGGTCGGATTGACACTCGTTTGGGATGAATGTGTTTGTTGATGTGTGTAAAATGCAACATATAAATTACATCAAATGAGGCATAAAACTAACCCTTTTTTAGTACTAATATTGGAAAAAGAGTGTTTTTGTCTTCCTTTTGTATTTTCAGGATTAAATGAGCTCAAAAACGCAAAAGAAGCAAAAAGACAGCTAAATCCAACATAAATACAAGAAAAGGGACATTAGTGGATTGCCCGAACCCTCAACGGCACCTTCCAAAGCAAAATAGAGAAAACAGAAGGCTGAACACGCCCCGTGCTCAGCCAGCAAGGGGTCGTGCCCAAGAAGCAGCAGAAAAGACAAACCTATAGAAGCTTCTATTGCCCACCACGGGCCGTGCTCAGCGGACACGGGGGCGTGCCGAAAGTACTGCAGGCGCATTAATTGTAATTGCGAATTACAATTAATGAAGAGAGAGAGTGTCAGACGGGCACGGGGCCGTGCCCAGCGAACACGGGGCCGTGCCCAGGCCTCTGTTCAGCCTATAAATAGGAGTGCTTGGTTTCATTGCAACTCATCCCTTGGCACACCACCTCTCTCACACTTCATCCACCACCCACCACCATCACAACACCATCATCCACCACCATCATCCATTGTCCATCATAGAGTGTGTGAGTCGTCTCGGGATCCAAGATTGATCGTAAGAGTTCTTGACAATCAAGGCCATGTTTGCCTAAGTCTCTTACATCACTTGGTGAAGACAAAGTGTCTAGTATAATACTTTTTATTTCTAATCTTTTGCACTTTTTATTTGGTTTTGTATTAATGACTTTAATAACTAGTTACTTATGTTGAAGGTGATCTTTCCTTATCGTTTGTCCGTGGTGTCTTGGCATTATTTTACTGTCTATATAAAATAAAGGATTTTCACCATTCATATCTCCACGGTCTATATGGAGGTATGTTGGCTACCTGGTCGGGGGTTAAGGGAACAGTTTGGTAAAGGTCTTGCCATTGTTCAGCGTTTAGAGGTCCTGCAATGGACCTGGGTCAAATTTAGTAGGACCTCCTTCAATACTTCACGGTATTGGATGGCGGGGGTCCAAACTCTTTGATCCCCTCATAAGTTAACTACTATTAATACTATAACCCGGCTATTTAGGATTGTATCCCTGCTGACTCAGACTACTTAGTCGAGGGTAACGTCACCGCCAAAAGCGGGGCCTACCACAATACTGCATTAATAACTTAATTCATTATCTTCCAATAATCCACCCCTTTAGGATTGTATCCCTGCTGACTCAAACTACTGGGGTGAGGGTAACGTCACCTTCAAAAGAGGGGCATACTACAATAACTAAGATAATCTCTTAATTATGTGCAAAAGTGCGGAAATAATCAAAGGTTATACTAGATACGAGTCGGAACCAAGTGATTCATCTTGTCTATCTGTTTTTATTTTATTTTTATTTTCAGCATTTTAGTTAGTTTTTATTTTTCTTAGTTTAAAACATTTTTCTAAACTTTTATTTTGGTTAGACGTTGAGGATAAACCGGTACTAAAAGCTCTTGTGTCCTTGGACGACCTCGGTATCTTACCAACGCTATACTACACTCAACGATGGGTGCACTTGCCCATATGTGTGTTTAGTGTTAGTGAAATATCGTGTTTTATAAATTTAAAACTTGGCTAAAATAAGTGTTAAAAAGGGCTTAAAATATACACCTAAAATATACAACACTTTATCGCACATCAAGTTTTTGGCGCCGTTGCCGGGGACACAAGGATTTTAAGAAAGTTAGGAATCAACGGCCTAATCATCTTTTATTTTTCTTTTTATTTTTTTTTAGATTTTCTTAGTTTTTCAGCTTCTGCAGAGCTCAGCACGGGCCGTGCCCGCTGAACACGCCCACGTGCTCAATCATTGGAACTGGCAATCCTGTTTTACATCAGACAGTAAGCTGAACACGGGGCCGTGTCCACTCAACACGCCCCCGTGCCCAAGTTTCAGTTACTGAAAACAGAACCGTTAGATCCCGACGGTTGGTAATTTCTGACATAAACATGAGTGATAGTAATTATTTTTACTTTCGGCACTCTTATGGTACGTGGTGTCAATTATGTGGTGGCGAACATGAAGAAGTAAAATGCTACTTCCTAAATTATAGGCCCCACTACATGGACCCACGATCTTTTCACAACCTTAAGAGGGGCGAAAGTAAAAATAAGCACTATTTCTCCCTCGAATGCGCCCAGCCAGATATTCTAGGGGAAATGTTCCTTAGCGAATTATTTCAACTAGAAGAGCTAATTCTGAAATGGATAGAAGAGCTTAGGAAGGATTTTATTAATCCGCCCCAAGACGATACCCATGAAGAAATGTTGGAACCGCATTCCGACAACCTTGTTGCTCCCGAAAATACCTTCGTACCTAGCAAAGACTTGAACGATAGTCGTCCCTGTGTCGATTGTGCCGTGAAGGACTCTCCATCGACTTCGTTCGGTGCATACATAGACCTGAGCGATTCGGCATATACCTTCTTTAACAAGAGCCCGGAAAAGGGTTGGACTTGTCCACCTAGAATGAAAATAGGAATTACCCTCACCGACAACCTCTTGCGTTCTCGCCTTAGTCTAGGACAATTAAGGTATATTAGGCACTTTGGGGTTGTTCCAACCAGTCAGGAACCACCCGATAAAAACAAGTTCCTTAAAAAAAACTAGACAACTTCATAAAACAGTCCGTAGACACGGGGCCGTGCCCAGCCAACACGCCCCCGTGTCCATCGAAAGATTCCTTTCTGATCAGTACGTCAGAATACGGACAAACTGTGTCAGAGCTCCACCTGCACACGGGGCCGTGTCCACTGAACACGGGGCCGTGTCCAGGTTGCTGTCATTTTCTATAAATGCAGCCAAGAATTCTGCACATTCGGACCAACTTGGGGCAGAGATTTGCAGGAATCTTCTCTCAAACTATCCTAGGTAAGTCTAAAAGAAGGTTCCAACAACCCATCTTGTCCCTTCCTCTTTTAGTAATTTCCTTCTTCTTCATCTTTCTCCAAGAACTACCATTAAAAGTTTGGAATTCCTCCAACTCTATGGTAGGGATAAATGAGTTTTGTTCAAAGAATCTTGGTAAAAACATGTTATGAAACATGGTTTTAAGTTATTAGTAGCCAAAAAGGGCCTACAACATTCAGAAAATAACTTAAAAATACAAGTTTCCTTGTTCCAAAACTCTGCAGAAAGATGGACACGGGGCCGTGCTCAGTGAGCACGGGGCCGTGTCCGGTTACTGTTTCATTAAATAAGCTATTTTTAGTTTATTTTTCGTAGGATGTCGAGTGAAAACAGCGATACATCTTCTGTGCATTCGTCAAACAACCGAAGAGGAAGAAGACCCTCCATTGAAGCTACACTTGTTCACTATGTGATAGCATTAAGGGAGGCTCTCGACGAAATGACTTCAGTAGAGGAGGTCCTTATCGACCGTATTAACGATCTTACGATGGGACTTGAAAGCAGCTTCCAAGAAATTAACCTCTTGCACCAGAGGTTAAATATTCTTGTAGCACCTCCAGTGGAACCAGTCCTTCCTCAGCAGGATTGGAACCTGGCTCTCGGAATCAACAACCCTACCGGGTGGGAAGACTTTCCGGCGGAACCTCCCATGGAACACCAACAAGAGATCCCGGTGGAAGTTGAAACCCCTCAAACTAATGCCAATGAGCCTTCTTTTCTCCTTCCAAGGGAGATAGAAGAATGGCTCGCCGACATTTGAGGAGAACCGCACTCGGAAGAAGGAGTTCACTAAGGCCTTGTTTAACCAAGATTGAATATTTCTTGGAAATTTTGCTAAATTAAAATAAAGAAAAGGCTAGGACTCTGTGGTTTGTTATTTCTTTTATCTAGTTTAATTTAGGATTATGTAAGTTCTCTCTATGATGAAATGAAATGATGGTTGGATGGTTTGTAATAAATAAAACACACTCATGGTGGTAAAGGATGAAAAGGGGAACGAGAAAAATGATCCCATGCACAAGAACGAGGCAACCCGACAGTTTTCTCCCTTTCAGAAGGTTCAACACGGGTCGTGCCCAACCAACACGGCCCCGTGTCGGACCACCTGCAGAAAACGCCCAGTACAGGTAACTGGACACGGGCCGTGTTCACCCAACACGCCCCCGTGTCCAGACTTCTGTTCCTCTTATTTCAATTTTGTTACTGGCACTTAAACACGGGGCCGTGCCCGGATAACCCGGGGCCGTGTTCAGTGCCCAGTAACACAAATTTTTGCTTTTTAAACACTATTTTACACATCTAATCAACCTAAAAATTTATTTTTGGGACACATTGAGGACAATGTGTAATTTAAGTGTGGGGGGGATGCTAAAACCTTGAATTTTGCAAGTCCTAAATACAAGCCTTACACAAAACTCTATTGGAACCGCTAATCACCCCAAATTTTTTCAAAAATTTCATTTTTTTTTACTTGTCTAGGTTTAACTCGGGAAATTCAAGCTCTCAAAAAGGTTATATTTTTACAAATTTACAACCGATAGCGTAGTGATAAAAAGAACCAACATAAGAAAATTATGAAAAGGCATGACAAACTTATTTAAAATTTGATTATATATACTTGATCACATAAAAACCCATTCCCACAAAAGTGAGTTTTGAGCCTTTATTGAGCACTCAATTTCATACCATTTGACTAAATGCTCATTTTTCGTTTCTTGTGTGAATAGCCGCTTGGTTCTTACGACTCTAGAACTTGCCATGACAATACATTCCCGGTCCTTATCAACTTAAACCCGAGTAAGTAAATGATAGAGGCATTAGGACTAACCCTTTTTCATTTCTACACCATTATTTTTCTTTTTTTTTCATCACCTACCCAAAAAATCCCCCTAGTTAGCCCCTTTGAGCCTAAACCTTTTCGTTTCATCACCCAAAACAAAAACCCTTTCACCCACCAAAACCTTTTTCATTTTTAACCCTTTATTTTAGTAACAAGTTCGGTTCTTCGAAAAAAAAAAAAGGAGAAAAATGAAGCAAAAAGAAAATAAACAAACAAAGTAATCAAAAATAACTTTGTTTGAATAAAAGCTTCATCAAAAATAAAAAGTTGCAAAAATACGAAAACCGACACTTGTTACGCTTTTTAGCCCTTTTTCTACTAACCACTAACCCAACCACCTACCTTTAACCCTAGCCAACCCTTAACCCACAAAGTCCTCTTGATATCTACAAAGGTATAAAAGTTAAAAAGGAGGAGGATTGATTTCTTGGCAAGCCTATGGTAGGAATAAGTTCCATGCCGCTCTCGAGTGATTCACTAAAAATACACCTTCGGCCGAGTGTGAGTGATTTCCCCGCAAGGTATGTGAACTTGTATATAAATAGAATTTTAAAAAAGGCATGTTATGCCCAAATAAGTAATTTCTTTTATGAACAGTTCTAAATAAATCATTACGAATAGGAGTGTAAATAAATAAAAATAAAACCCTAAAAAGATCTTGGAAATCCCGACACTCTATGACAAGCCCAAAACCTTCTCTTCTACCTATTCCATTTGGGAGTGTAAGCCAAATATTAAAGAGTTTTGCTTGAGGACAAGCAAAAGTTCAAGTGTGGGGGTATTTGATGTGTGTAAAATGCAACATATAAATTACATCAAATGAGGCATAAAACTAACCCTTTTTTAGTACTAATATTGGAAAAAGAGTGTTTTTGTCTTCCTTTTGTATTTTCAGGATTAAATGAGCTCAAAAACGCAAAAGAAGCAAAAAGACAGCTAAATCCAACATAAATACAAGAAAAGGGACATTAGTGGATTGCCCGAACCCTCAACGACACCTTCCAAAGCAAAATAGAGAAAACAGAAGGCTGAACACGCCCCGTGCTCAGCCAGCAAGGGGTCGTGCCCAAGAAGCAGCAGAAAAGACAAACCTATAGAAGCTTCTATTGCCCACCACGGGCCGTGCTCAGCGGACACGGGGGCGTGCCGAAAGTACTGCAGGCGCATTAATTGTAATTGCGAATTACAATTAATGAAGAGAGAGAGTGTCAGACGGGCACGGGGCCGTGCCCAGCGAACACGGGGCCGTGCCCAGGCCTCTGTTCAGCCTATAAATAGGAGTGCTTGGTTTCATTGCAACTCATCCCTTGGCACACCACCTCTCTCACACTTCATCCACCACCCACCACCATCACAACACCATCATCCACCACCATCATCCATTGTCCATCATAGAGTGTGTGAGTCGTCTCGGGATCCAAGATTGATCGTAAGAGTTCTTGACAATCAAGGCCATGTTTGCCTAAGTCTCTTACATCACTTGGTGAAGACAAAGTGTCTAGTATAATACTTTTTATTTCTAATCTTTTGCACTTTTTATTTGGTTTTGTATTAATGACTTTAATAACTAGTTACTTATGTTGAAGGTGATCTTTCCTTATCGTTTGTCCGTGGTGTCTTGGCATTATTTTACTGTCTATATAAAATAAAGGATTTTCACCATTCATATCTCCACGGTCTATATGGAGGTATGTTGGCTACCTGGTCGGGGGTTAAGGGAACGGTTTGGTAAAGGTCTTGCCATTGTTCAGCGTTTAGAGGTCCTGCAATGGACCTGGGTCAAATTTAGTAGGACCTCCTTCAATACTTCACGGTATTGGATGGCGGGGGTCCAAACTCTTTGATCCCCTCATAAGTTAACTACTATTAATACTATAACCCGGCTATTTAGGACTGTATCCCTGCTGACTCAGACTACTTAGTCGAGGGTAACGTCACCGCCAAAAGCGGGGCCTACCACAATACTGCATTAATAACTTAATTCATTATCTTCCAATAATCCACCCCTTTAGGATTGTATCCCTGCTGACTCAAACTACTGGGGTGAGGGTAACGTCATCTTCAAAAGAGGGGCCTACTACAATAACTAAGATAATCTCTTAATTATGTGCAAAAGTGCGGAAATAATCAAAGGTTATACTAGATACGAGTCGGAACCAAGTGATTCATCTTGTCTATCTGTTTTTATTTTATTTTTATTTTCAGCATTTTAGTTAGTTTTTATTTTTCTTAGTTTAAAACATTTTTCTAAACTTTTATTTTGGTTAGACGTTGAGGATAAACCGGTACTAAAAGCTCTTGTGTCCTTGGACGACCTCGGTATCTTACCAACGCTATACTACACTCAACGATGGGTGCACTTGCCCATATGTGTGTTTAGTGTTAGTGAAATATCGTGTTTTATAAATTTAAAACTTGGCTAAAATAAGTGTTAAAAAGGGCTTAAAATATACACCTAAAATATACAACACTTTATCGCACATCATTTGTGTAGGATGGCTTTAAAGTTTTCGTTGTAGCATTTCAAAATCAGAGAAGTATCTCTACTTTTCAGGTCGTTCGATCGGACGGCAATCCGTTCGGGTGACTGGTTCGTTTTGAAATTCATTAAGTTTTGAAAAGTTCGTGGTTTGATCGAGGCGTTATGACAACGTACTAAACAACGGAACCTCGCCAAATCCCAAGTCATCCGATCGAACATGAATCACCCAAATCCGATCAGTTTACTGGTTTGTGACGGTGTTCATGTTCATCCCGTAATCTGTTGTCTCTTGGATAGAAATCAGATCTCAGATCGACACTTCACTAAGAAATGAGTAGAAGACCTGACCGAGCTCTGATTCTACCAGCCTTTGAGTGCATTGAGTGTAAAAGAGTTGAAAGAAAGTTGGAAAAATATCTTTCAATCCTTTTAACTTCGAAAGTGTTTAGATCTAGGTGAAAGCATTGTTAAATCATGTGGAAATCCTTCAGATCTGAGTTGTTCTTGGTGGAATGAAGCCAAAACTTGAAGTTCATAAGAACTCCATGATGACATCATCCTAGAACACCTCAAATCCATTGATTTCACGGTTAAAAGTGAAGATTCAAAGGTGAAAATGATGAAGAAGTGCGTGTAGATCATAGAAGTACAAGGTTTGAGGTAGAAACTTACAAGAATCGCGAGAAATCGAGAGAAAAGTGAGCTTGAGCGTTCTGTTCGGACGAGAGTGCTTTCACATCAATGAATGTTGATGTGACAGGGTATTTATAGGGTTTCCAAAAGAGGTAAGGGCGCACCAGGTGACGGATCGGATGGCCATCGATCGAATGGTTATTCGATCGAGGTGGCTTGGCGAGTTAGATTTTCGTGTTTTCGTTTCGTGCGTTGAGTGTTGCGATGCGATGCGAGTAAGCGATGAGATAATATTAACCATTAGTTACCCAAATAACCTAACTACTATATCTAACATACAATCATTATAAATAACTTGCGCTTAGCTTTTGCGATTAGATTGCGATGCGATCGAGTTGCGATTGCGATTAAACACCTCAACATAAACATAACATGCACAATTAACACATAATAGCACACACACGTAAAACAATATCCAGAACACATAATTCGAGTTGCGAACGCGATAGCAATGCTATTAGCGATTAAACATGCGATTAAGTAGCGATTTGTTAACATGTACTCCACATAGTACAACTAGGTAAAATAAAATAGAGCATTTATTACAAGTCAAAGAGTGCAATAAGTAATTAAGCAATGAGTGGCAGATCGCAATTAGCAATCTTTTCTTCCTTTGACTTTGACTTTGAATTTGACTTCCCAAAAGCGGGTTGTTACAGCCTCCCCTACTTTAGGAAATTTCATCCCGAAATTTTAGAAGTAGGCGTAACAAACAGTTGCGGGTACTTCGCCTTCATGTCACTTTCGAGTTCCCAGGTGAACTCGGCGCCGCGTTTGCCTTCCCAGCGAATCTTCACGATGGGAATGCGTGAGCGTCTGAGTACCTTGGTTTCTCGGCCCATGATCTCGACAGGCTTTTCCACGAAGTGTAATGTTTCGTCCACTTGTAAATCTTCAAGAGGGACATGTAATTCCTGGTCGGCTAGACACTTTTTGAGGTTCGAAACGTGGAAAGTCGGGTGGACGTTACTCAGTTCCTCCGGTAGTTCGAGTCTGTAGGCCACCTTGCCAATCCTTTCCAGAATTTTAAAGGGTCCAGCATATCGAGGCGCGAGCTTTCATTTCTTGCCGAATCTGATCACCCCCTTCCAAGGTGCAACCTTTAGGAGTACGTGATCGCCAACATCAAATTCAAGGGGCTTGCGGCGTCTATCGGCTTAACTTTTCTGACGACTCCGAGCTTTCAGTAGATTATCTCGAATTTGGAGGATTTTGTCAGTCGTTTCTTGTAACAGCTCAGGACCGGTAATTTGCGCGTCTCCGATCTCATGCCATACAACAGGCGATCGACATTTCCTTCCATATAATGCCTCAAATGGTGCCATTTGAATGCTAGAGTGATAACTGTTATTGTACGAGAATTCGACTAAAGGTAAGTGCGTATCCCAATTACCACCGAAATCTATGACACACGAGCGAAGCATGTCTTCGAGGGTACGAATCGTTCGCTCAGTCTGACCGTCGATTTAGGGATGGAAAGTGGTACTAAAGGTAAACCGACCATCGCGGTCAGAGATGATGTCACGAGGCGTCCCGTGTCGACAAATGATCTCGTCGGTGTTGATTCGGGCTAATTTCTCTACCTTAAAGTCTTCTCGTATCAGTAAGAAATGGGCTGATTTAGTTAAACGGTCAACAACAACCCAGATGCTGTCGTGACTTGATGGCGTGCGCGGAAGTTTCGTTATGAAGTCCATAGCTATACTCTCCCATTTCCACATGGGAATCTCGGGTTGTACGAGCAAGCCAGAGGGTCTTTGATGCTCAACCTTGACTTTGGAACATGTCAGGCACTTCGAAACATAGATAGAGATATCCTTTTTCATGCCCGGCCACCAGTACTTGTAGCGCATGTCCTGGTACATCTTATCAGCACCGGGATGAATGGAATATCGAGATTTGTGGGCTTCGTCCATCAGAAGTTGTCGCAAATTGGTGCTCTTGGGAATCCAAATTTGGTCCAAGTAATGGAAGATACCATTCGATTTATTCTCGAGTTGAGCGCCATCGTTAAGAATCATTTCCTTCTTCAAAGTACGTTCGGTAAAACAAGCATGCTGCGCGTCGCGGATTAGAGCTTCGAGATTATGCTAGGCTTGAACATTACGAACGCTATGCAAATAGCTTCGTCGACTGAGAGCATCGGCGACGACGTTTGCTTTGCCTGGATGATAACGGATCTCACAGTCATAATCGTTGAGGAGTTCTACCCACCGGCGTTGACGCATATTCAGTTCTTTCTGGTCAAAGATGTGTTGTAGGCTCCTATGATCGGTGAAGATCGTACACTTAGTACCGTAAAGGTAGTGTCGCCAAATCTTTAACGCAAATACAACTGCGCCAAGCTCGAGGTCGTGTGTGGTATAGTTCTTCTCGTGGATCTTGAGCTGTCGAGAGGTGTAAGCGATAACCTTGTCTCGTTGTATGAGAACACAACCAAGACCGAGGTTAGAGGCATCGCAGTAGACTACGAAATCGTCGTTTCCATCAGGAAGTGAGAGCACGGGAGCATTGCAAAGCATAGTTTTAAGCATTTGAAAGGCGTCCTCTTGTTTGGTTCCCCAAACAAAAGGTTTTTCCTTATGCGTAAGAGAAGTAAGCGGTACAGCGATCGTAGAGAATCCTTCAATAAATTGGCGATAATAGCCCGCCAGTCCGAGAAAAGAACGAACTTCGGACGGGTTCTTGGGTGTAACCCAACTCTTAACAGCTTCGATCTTCGCAGGATCGACATGAATACCTTGACTATTGACAATGTGACCCAAGAATTAGACCTCCTCCAGCCAAAATTCGCACTTGGAGAACTTGGCATAGAGACGGTTTCCCTGGAGTAACTCAAGAAACAAACGTATATGTTGCGAGTGTTCGGCTTTTGACTTGGAATAGATCAGGATATCATCGATGAATACGATGACGTAGCGGTCAAGAAAGGGTTTGCACACGCGATTCATTAGATCCATAAAGACTGTAGGCGCGTTGGTCAAACCAAAAGGCATGACGACAAACTCATAGTGACCGTATCGGGTTCGAAAAGCGGTTTTAGGTATATCCTCCTCTTGAATGCGTAGCTGGTGATAGCCTAAGCGTAGATCGATCTTTGAAAAACATATAGCACCTTGCAGTTGGTCAAACAAATCATCGATTCGAGGCAAGGGATATCGATTCTTGATGGTAAGCTTATTCAATTCCCTATAGTCGATGCACATCCGGAACGATCTGTCCTTCTTTTTTACAAAAAGGACAGGCGCGCCCCAATGAGAGGTGCTAGGGCGAATAAAGCCTTTATCAAGCAATTCCTGGAGCTGACTCGAGAGTTCGCGCATTTTGGAAGGAGCGAGGCGATAAGGCGCTCTAGCAATAGGATTTGCTCTAGGAATAAGGTCGATTCGGAAATCGATATCACGAGTGGGAGGTAAACCAGGTAAATCATCAGGAAAAACGTTAGGAAATTCACGAAAAACAGGTACTTCTTCCATCATCTTTCCTTTTTTTTCCTTTTCCGCTACTATGATGTGTGCCAAGAAAGCTTGGTTTTCCCTGCGGAGATACTTGCTAGCTTGGACACACGACATGAGTTGCAACCTCTTTTAAGCGACTTCGCCATAAACACACAATTGATCACCATTCGCTAGAAGAAAACGAATCATCTTATCGAAGCAAACAATTTCAAGATGATTCTCCCGAAGGAAATCCATGCCTACTATGACATCAAAGCTACCGAGTTGTATCGGAATGAGGTTAATTGGGAAAGCGTGATGGTTGAGATCGAGGGTACAGTCACGCAGAACGGAACTGACGGTGACGGTTCTTCCAGTGGCAACTTCTACGTCGAAAGTTGATGGGAGGTTAACACGCTTACGATTTAGGAGTCTTTCGAATTCGAACGATACAAAACAGTTATCGGCTCCAGTATCAAATAAACACGAAGCATATATACCATTTACGAGAAACGTACCATTAACCACATTATTGTCTGCCTGAGCCTGGCGGGCGTTGATGTTGAAAACGCGCCCGCAGGCTGCTTGCTGTGCTGGCTGCTGCTGCTGTTGTTGCGGTGCTGGCTGCTGCTGCTGTGGCTCTTGCTTCACCACTCTGTTTGGGCAGACATTTGCGAAATGGTTGGGATCACCACACGCAAAGCAGGCTCTTGCTTGAGCAGCGGGAGCAGGAGCTGCTTGCTGTCCTCGCGGAGCTGGTAGAGCATGAGCTTGACCTTGAGTTGGAGCTTGAGCTTATCGAGAACCGGTATGGCAATTAACAGTGAAGTGGCCGTACATGTTGCAATGAACACAGAACCGGCATGCGATACCAACCGGGTGATGATAGGTACAAGTAGGGCAGAGCGGGTGTGGTCCAGTGTACGCACGCTTGGCAGGTGGTGCATTGACCACAGGTGCCGCTACTTGGTGGTGTTGAGGTTACGGTTGAGCAGGTACTGTTTGAATTGGGTAGCAGTAACTGCACAGTTCTTGTTGCTAGAGCTGTTGTTCTTTCTCTTGCGACGTGAAAGCTTTGAAGTTTGCGGTGCGGCGGTAGTTTCAGCGATGGGAGTAGTAGTGACTTGATGTAGAATCTTGGCAGCTTTATCGAAATATCCAGCCTTGGCTCGCTTGTCGTTTATCTCTGTAGCGAGTAAGAAGGTTTCCTCGATAGTTGTTGTCTTTGCAGCGTGAACGAAATCAGCAACGCAATCCGGAAGAGCATGGATATACTTCTTGATCGTAATCTTGGGGGTAGTAACCTGACCAGGGCAGATGATACTCAACTGCTTGAAGCGAGCAGTTAAACCAGCGTTATCTCCACCATCCTGCTTAATGTGCCAGAATTCATCCTCGAGCTTTTGGAGTTCATGGGAAAGACAGAACTCTTGCATCATGATGTTCTTCAACTCGTCCCACGACAATCTGAAAGCTGCATCGTTACCTCATTTGTTCCTCTCGGCCGTCCACCAATCAAGAGCGCGGGATTGGAAGATGCCGGTAGCATTGACAATGCGTAGGTCTTCTGGACAGCCACTCTGGCGTAGGGTGACTTCGATTGAATCAAACCATTGAAACATGGCCGTAGGCCCATCTTCACCGGTAAATTCTTTCGGGCCGCAGGCTTTGAACTGCTTGAATGTCACACCCCAACCAATGGCGGAATCATCGAAGTGGGACTAGTTCGAGATTGTAAGAGACTTCATAACACTATTTGTGACGATATTTAACTCAATTGATTTCATTTCATAAAAAAATTGTCAAAACATTACAAGAAATTCAAATAACAACATTGTTCAAACATAACATAACAAAATTGATACAACACTTTAAACCTAAATGTCTAAGTGAGTATCTACGCATCTTTGCTAGTCCATTTTCATAGCATCATCAATCCTCAACCTGTAACATGTTTAAAATACAATTCAATGCAAAAGCAAAGGCGAGTATACAAGTTTATGAATAAGTATAAGTATAAAAGTTTAAAAACAAATCCACATGGCAACTTAGTTTATACAAGATCAACCTAACATGGCATGCAATATTTCTAGTCAACCCCCTGTTTACGCAAAATGATATAATTCAACATGATCACTAGTCTACAGGCGGTGCGTTACTCCTATAGCGCTATACATGTCAAATGGAGGCTCGTGAAAGCTAATGACTAAAACATATCACATAAGTATGGTCCACGTATAAGCATCAAGTATCACAACATAGTATTCATGTATAAGGATTGTTTTCATGCATTGCATAAAGAATAAGTTTAAGTGTAGTTTAATAGCTAAACATGTTACACCCCAAAAGTGGTAAACATAAAAGGGGGTTGCGAGTATACTCACGATTTTGCAAGTCTTCACTTGTGAATCCACGAGTTAGTTGTTGTTGGAGGTAGGAACACCAAGTCCTTCTACGCGAAGAAACAAAGTGTATGAGTAACGGAGTTCAACGGTAGATTAAGGATTTAGGAAGTTAAAACACAAGAACATATGTATTCGAAAGTAATCATCCTTTAGCACAAGTACTTGTTTTGACACTATGAAACCTCAAGGGTTAATGTTTTCATGAGAAATATACTCATTAGAATCGTAACAAGTCTCATGCCTTAGATGATGTTATTATAATATTTTGACGAATGAACACAAGTTCACCATCAAGGGTTCAAATAGTATGTATATATATATGTATAAGTATTATATGTATTATCAAGTCCAATAGTCAAGCATGAGGTAGAAGATTAAATCTTCTTTTAGGTACCTCTAGTATCATGGAAATCATGTAGGAGGTAGGAAGAACAAGCTTCCATTTAGGTACCTCTTATGGTTCACCACTACACTTGATGTAAAAACATACAAGGAGGGTCATGAACTAATATTAATACAAGAATAACAAACAACTATACTATGAGAAATCATCAAGTAATGTGGGGATTCTATGTTGGACAACCCAAGTTAGTCCATAATCACACCTTCATCAAGCTTGAAGCTTGAACATCACTTGTGGGTTAAAAACCCTAAACAAAACAGAATATATGTGAGGTTTAACCTCTAATTTCGAATGTCTCAGCCCTGTTTTTAAGCTTAACTTGTCACACCCCAACCGATGGCGGAATCATCGGGGCGCGGCACTAGGCGAATCAGATTGCTCAAGAGAATCCATAACAACTATATTGCGACAGTATTTAATGCGTTCATTATCCCATACTAATAAACAATACAATCACATAAGGTATCACAGATTTCTTGTCCTCTCGAACAATATAAATCCGATAACATAGATTTTAGGTGAGTTTCTAGACTTCCTAGCTTGATTTGATGTAGACTGCGACTAAACCTGCAACATACGTTAAAACAACGTCAATACAAAAGTACTGGGGAGTATACAAGTTTTGATAGTAGCGAGAAATAGATAAAAGTGTTGCGAATTACCAAATACATAAACGAGATACCTTAACATACATGCATATAAGACAGATACTACCAGCTAAGTCACTCGAGCTGCGATTGCGATTGCTATTAATCCTAACTAGACCCCGTCGGGTTCTATAGTACTATACTAGTTAAGGCGGGACCTTGCGAGTATGAGTCCTAACACATATGTAACTAGCATCACGTATAAATATGCATAACAGTTATTCACAAGTGATAAACAATTTGATTGAATAATTCGTTTGATAAGTTTGATTTGATAGAAACGTATGTTACACCCAAAATGCGATAAAAAGGGTTCGAGTATACTCACAGTCGGTGTTCAGCAAGTAAATACAACTTGGTTGGATTGAAGGGAGTGCGTCTGAAATTAGCCTGATTAAAGATTGATAGCGTAAGCGTCGAACAGCGCGTAATCGGTGCAAAGTGTAAAAGGATTGGACGTAATCCGATCGGATGGCAATCCGATCGGGTGGCCACTCGATTGGGTTGTCATCTCGTTTGGAATGGATGTGTTGTGTATGATGGCTTGACTTTTGAAGTTTTCATTGTAGCATTTTGAAAACAGAGAAGTATCTCTACCCTTCAGGTCGATCGATCGAACGGCGGCTCGATCGGGTGACGATCCGATTAGTAGGACACCTAGTGCGAACAAGTTCTCAGCAGCTTGTCACTCGATCGGATTGCAATCCGATCGGGTGGCAATCCTTTTGGAACTATCTATGCATTGAACATGTTGGAAGTTGTTTAAGTGTTGAAGTTTAAAACATCACATGGTCGGGTGGTCGTTCGATCGGGTGGCAATCCGATCGGACGGCAATCCGTTCGACGTTCCAAACTTCGAAAAGTTGAATTTAAAAGTTTAAGTAAGGAACCAAGTGCAAGCCAACCGGATGGCTGTCCGATCGGGTGATAATCCGATCGGACGGCAATCCGTTCCGAAAGCCTTAGATCGTCCTAACACTCGATTGTTTTGAAAGTTTTGCGGTTTTCTCGAGACGGTATGACATCGTGATAAACAACAGAACCATATCAACACCCAGGCGATCCGATCGGGCAGGAATCACCCTAATCCGATCAGTCAGCTGTTCGATACGATGGTTCGTGTTTAACCCGAGATCGGTTGTCTCGTTGATAGGATACAGATCTTGAACCAACACATCAACAAGAAAGAGTAGAAGATCAGAACAAGCTCCGATCCTATTGGTTTGAGTGCATTGAGTGTAAAAGAGTTGAAAGAAAGTTAGAAAACCATCCTTCAATCCTTTTATCCATGAATATGTGTAGATCTATGCGAAAATGTTGTTTATTCTTATGGAAATCCTTTAGATCTGAGTGGTTCTTGGTGGAATGAGGTCAACACTTGAAGTTCATAACAACTCCATGATGACATCACCTTAGAACACCTCAAATCCACTGATTTCATGGTTAAAAGTTAAGATTCAAAGGTGAGAATGATGAAGAAGTGTGTGTTGATCATAGAAGTACAAGATTTGGGTTGAAAACTTACAAGAATCGCGAGAAATCGAGAGGAAATAGCCCCAAAGTGTGCTGGTCGAGTGGGAGCTGTCACATCACTGTTCAAGTGATGTGACAAGGGCTATTTATAGGTGAAGTGGTGTAAAGGAAAGGGAGTGCCCTGGATCGGATGGCAGTCCGATCGGGTGGCTGTCCGATCGGGTGGCAATCCGATCGGGTGGCAACTCGATCGGATGGCCACCCGATCGAGTGGTTACTCGATCGGTGGTCTCCGGCGAATGTCGATTTGATGTTTCGTTTTGTTCGTTAAGCGTCGCGATAGTTTGGTTACACCTTTTCATACCCATATTCATATATTTATTATAATTAGTCACATAGGGTCATATAAATATCCATATTTCAAAGTTGTGATACAATAACCGGGTTTCGTTTCGAATATGCGTTATTCTGTGACGCCTCACGGCCATCGAGGAAGGTAGAATAGGTCCTCACTCAACGTCATCGTGAGCGTTGGTGTGTGTGATACGATGTGTTATAGCGATAAAGTATGCGTATTATGCGAAAATACTGCCAAATAGCGATGTATGCGATATAGCTACATTATGATCTGAATCTCTGGTGCTAGGCGTAACGAGTATAACGAGTAGTAACAATGCACGAACGTGCGGGTTGTTACAGTCTCCCCTGCTTTAGGAAATTTCGTCCCGAAATTAATCCACCAGAAGGGTTGTGAGGATCGATGCGACTGGGAGTAGCGATTGAAAGCGTCAAAATAAGCGAGCGATCGATTGAAATTCGACGAGCAAGAGCGTTGCGAAGACTGGGCGAAAGGCGGCGAGTAAGGCGACTCGTATACAAACGATAGCAACACACAAAAAGTGATCCAAAAGTGTTTTGATTAATTCGAAAAGGTTTGAAGAAACTTGCTTATGCAAAATCTTCCCACAGTGTGGCGTTAAACTGTTTCGATGTTCACGCCAGCGCTATGAGTGGGGTTTTATTAGGTTACTAAAAGATTTTAGGGTGTTTAAAACTTGTTTCACAAAATCTTCTCGTCACGCGGCAGTAACTTGAGTCGATTGTCACACCATCGTCACAAGATAATCTCGTTTTTTACAAAGGTTTTGATCAAATTTTAGAAAAAGTTTTGTAGGAAAAGGGTCGGTTTAAACTTTGGGTAAACAAAGCTTTTTACTAATACCAAAAATTTAATTTTTAAGGTCGGCCCCGCATGGCACTTTCCCACGAAAGTTCAACAATATGGTTAAAACGCTTATATATAGGAAGAACCAGCGGCGTATCCACCACGTTTTAACCATATGGCTTCCGTCTCGTGAGGCAGTGTCATACGTGTCAACATAGTGCAGATAGATTTGCGATGACTCGATCCAAACAAGAAAGGGTTGAATCAAGTCTTGAAAGGCGAACTGAGTGATGAAGTCGTTTTCGAACTCAGTTTAGCGACACGAGTGAGTGCGTTAAGCGATAAGCGGTACGCGAAAAATTGATAGCACAACATCAACTTAATAAGCGAAGACAGCGGCGATAAGCGACAAGCGGCGAGCGATAGCGACAACCGTCGAGCGATAGGCGATGATCGATGCCTTACAAGCGATGGGAATATGCGACTTGATTAGATTAAACGACGCCACAAGTTTTAACTAACATTAAGCCCCACATGGCCTTTTTCCACGAAAATATGCTGATATGGCTAAAACACTTATATATAGGAAGTACCAGCGGCGTATCCACCATGCTTTAACCCTATCAGTTTCGTTTCGTGAAGCGAGGTAATGTGTGCTAACATATTACAGATAACACAAATAACGGTAAGCGATAGCGATGGCGATTAAGCGATACACGATGAGCGATGGAGCAATACACAAGCGATAGAGCGATACCCACGATATGCGATAGTGCGATGCACATAATAAGCGATTGAGATTGCGAGATAGATTCCAGCGATAATGCGATTGCGAGCGTGTTGAGTTACGAAAAGTCTAGCGATTACACGCTTTGAGTTGCGATTGAGATTGTTACGCCTTGCGATGTAGTATAGTGTGTCGAAAATAACCACAATAACATTATAGGTCTACGTTCCAACTCCACATGGCACTTTCTTCACAAAACTTCGGTTAGCATGGCGAAACACCGTCATGTTTCAACCAGGCGCCTCTGTTCCGTGAATAGGTGTCACACTTCGTCAGACATGGTCAAGACGCTTATATATAGCAAGTACCAGCGGCGTATCCACCACGCTTAACCATGCCCTGAACGTTAAGGCATCATTGAAACTTACTACGATCTCCGTGTACTGACCAAAATAATCTCGTGTGAACCCGTGATTAATTTGATTCTTGCACGTTTATCGTACCTTATCTCAAGAACGCATAGTAGGGGTAAAGTACGTTATATAGTACATAGTGCTAGCATATAGATTGTGTGCGAGTATAAGAGAGAAATAGAATCCACATGCGTCGAGAGACAGGATAGGTTTCCACACATAAAAGAAATTGACGGCGATAAGTCGTATTATTACAAAAATATTAGAAGCAAAATAACGTTGCTGTGAAGTACTTCTGTGGAGACTGCAGTTGTTGCTGAAACTCCTCAAGGTTGCGGTCCTGTGCGGCAGTTCTGGGTAAAATGACCATACTAGTTGCAATTGTCGCAATAACGACAGTTAGCTCCTGGTAGGTGATGATATGTACACATGAGACACAGGGGATGGCTTCCGGTGTAGGCGCGCTTCATAAGAACGGGAGCAAATCGTAGCGGTGTGGGGTTTGGAATTTCATTCACGCTTGGTTCCTTTCGCTTGTGGCTGAGCTCGTTGCGATCCTGAGATGAGGTGCCGTTGTCGTTGGAGGATTCGTCTGATGATTCGCTGGAGACATCGTCGGAGGAATCTTCAGAAGAATCATCGGATGAGTCGATGACGATTGCTTGATGAGCTTGTTTGACAGGATTCTTGGAGAAGAATCCGTCCAAGACTCGTTTGTCGTTGATCTCTGCGGCCAAGCGGTAGGTTTCTTCGATAGTAGCAGGTCTTGCAGCTTCGACAAAATCGCCCACACATTCAGGCAAGCCGCGAATGTACTTCGTTATAGCTTTTTCTGAAGTGTTGACTTGGCTTGGGCAGATTATGCTAAGCTGTTTGAACCTTGCGGTGTAGCCAGCATTGTCGCCTTCGACTTGCTTGATTTTCCAAAATTCGTCTTCTAGCTTCTGGACTTCGTGGGGAGGGCAGTACTCTTTCTTCATGAGCTCTTTCAGCTCATCCCAAGAGAGAGCGTAAGCTGCGGAGATCCCACGTTTGTTGTGTTCGGCTGTCCACCAGTCGAGTGCTCGTGATTGAAATACTCCGGTAGCGCAAGTAGTACAGAAACTATCGGGACACCCAATCTGACGAAGGGTAACGTCGATAGAATCAAACCACTGGAGTAATTGGGACACACCTCCTTCACCCGTGAACTCCATTGGGTCACAGGCTTTGAAGTGTTTGTAGAGAAAAGCAGATTGGGGCGCTTCTGTCTTGAAGTATTCCGAGGTTCGAGAGTTGCTGAGAGAGTGCACTTGAGCGAAAATTTGAGGAATGACTTTGGCCACTTCCTTGGCCACAAGCGAGGTAATCCTCTTATCGGCGCTTCGTTTGGCTCTTCTCCTAGCTGTTCGTCTCGAGGTAGAGTCGTTTGAAGACATCTAGACAGAGAGAGATTTGGGGTGAGATTCAATCATAATGATTTTTGAGTTTTGCGATGTGATTGAGCGCGATCAAAACTTGTTGCGATTAATATAATAGACTTCACATAGGAGCCACATAGGAGACACGAGATTCCTAAATTCCCACACAATTGATTTGCTGTATATATATAATTAGTTGTAGTTTATGCTTACACCCATGCGTGTTGGTGTAAAATGCGTGAGGACGCGATGTAGAGAGAGAGAGAGCGAGAGCGTAAGCGAGTAATTAGACATTAGTTTTATTGCGAACATTTGGTTTTCGTTTTAGATTGCGATGGCTGTGCGAGTTGTGTGTTTATAAACCAAGGAGTGAAAATCGATAAATCGAGAAATCGATAAAGCGTAAAGTTTTAAATCGTAAGCACATAAGCGTAAATAGGTTCCATAAAGCGAAAAATCGGCGAGTCGTACGCTAGAGAAATAGATAGAGTGCCTCGGGTGTTTAGGCGTCGACTGCCCAAGGTAACCCAACTATACCCAACAAGTTCATGCACGCGCGTTGCCCTAGAAGACTTATGCTTCCACTGGGATGCAGCTCATGGCATTCGTCTTACTAGTCATCACGTGGCTCGAGTTATCGTTATAGCCGAGTCCTTGGTGAGAGCTTTTGAAAACCATTTTATAGAGAGTGGAACGGTTTATTAAGATACGGGTTTCACCCCTGACTTAATAACTTCGTTCCTAGCTGTGGTTGTGCTCTTCGAATAAATTCGGGAGTTCCACTAGACTTTGAGATGGAGACTTTCGTTGAGTGATGGATGTCACTCCTAGCTCGACGAAAAGTTCTCGTGCTAGAAAAATGCGCTGAGTGAGCGATCTCATCGAGAGTTCTTGGTTTTCACACCTGATCTCGACTTGATCACTCGGTTGCGTTATGCGAGTATTTTCGAAAACGTGTGTATTGTGTTGGCCTTAGGAAAGGCTAAGTAATATTCCAGCCTTAGGAAAGGCTCTTCGCGTGAAATTGTGGTATGCGGTGTTCACGCGAAGTTGTAGTTTTTAGAGAATTCGAACGAGAACCTCAAGTAGGCCCGTGCAAATCCTACTGGGTTCGCACGAGTTGGCCCGTTGGTACCTAGACTATAGACTAGGTCGTTTCTAAGACATCGACCCGGACTAGGTCAAGTCTTGCCTAATTCCCTATAGTTATGGCTCTGATACCAATCTGTCACACCCCAACCGATGGCGGAATCATCGGGGCGCACTAGGCGAATCAGATTGCTCAAGAGAATCCATAACAACTATATTGTGATAGCATTTAATGCATTCATTATCCCATACTAATAAACAATACAATCACATAAGGTATCACAGATTTCTTGTCCTTTCGAACAATACAAATCCGACAACATAGATTTTTGGTGAGTTTCTAGACTTCCTAGCTTGATTTGATGTAGACTGCGACTAAACCTGCAACATACGTTAAAACAACGTCAATACAAAAGTACTGGCGAGTATACAAGTTTTAATAGTAGCGAGAAATAGATAAAAGTGTTGCGAATTACCAAATACATAAATGAGATACCTTAACATACATGCATATAAGACAGATACTACCAGCTAAGTCACTCGAGCTGTGATTGCGATTGCTATTCATCCTAACTAGACCCCGTCGGGTTCTATAGTACTATACTAGTTAAGGCGGGACCTTGCGAGTATGAGTCCTAACACATATGTAACTAGCATCACGTATAAATATGCATAACAGTTATTCGCAAGTGATAAACAATTTGATTGAATAATTCGTTTGATAAGTTTGATTTGATAGAAACGTATTTTACACCCAAAATGCGATAAAAAGGGTTCGAGTATACTCACAGTCGGTGTTCAGCAAGTAAACACAACTTGGTTGGATTGAAGGGAGCGCGTCTGAAATTAGCCTGATTACAGATTGATAGCGTAAGCGTCGAACATCGCGTAATCGGTGCAAAGTGTCAAAGGATCGGACGGTAATCCGATCGGATGGCAATCCGATCGGGTGGTCGGTCGATCGGATGACAATCCGTTCGGGTGGTCGCCCGATCGGGTGGCCACTCGATTGGGTTGTCATCTCGTTTGGGATGGATGTATTGTGTATGATGGCTTGACTTTTGAAGTTTTTGTTGTAGCATTTTAAAAACAGAGAAGTATCTCTACTCTTCAGGTCGATCGATCGAACGGCGGCTCGATCGGGTGACGATCCGATTAGTAGGACACCTAGTGAGAACAAGTTCTCAGCAGTTTGTCACGCGATCGGATTGCAATCCGATCGGGTGGCAATCCTTTTGGAACTATCTATGCATTGAACATGTTGGAAGTTGTTTAAGTGTTGAAGTTTAAAACATCACTTGGTCGGGTGGTCGTTCGATCGGGTGGCAATCCGATCGGACGGCAATCCGTTCGACGTTCCAAACTTCGAAAAGTTGAATTTAAATTTGCAAAAGGAGCAAAAAGACAGCAAAAACCAACATAAATGTAAAGAAGGAGGAATTGTCGCAACTCGCCAAGCCCCGATTCTCATCCAAACCACAAAATAGCAAGAACAGAAGACTTGACATGGGGTCGTGTTCACCAGACACGGGCCGTGTCCGAAGATGGATGCTGTGCAGAGAAAAAGACAACTGCTAAGGACAAAACTTGCAGCCGACATGGTGCCGTGCTAAGCCAACACGGGGCGTGGTCAACTCAAAGATTTTCAGAATCTGCGATAGTACAACAAGTACATTGGCCACGGGCCGTGCCATTGACACACGGGGTTGTGTTAGTACAACATCTGACAAGCAGTTAATGAGGAAGAGAGAGAGAGATGGCCACGGGGCTGTGCCAGGCGGGCACGGGCCATGGTGAAGCTTCTGATTTCAGCTATAAATAAAAGTGCTTGGTTCCACTTAAAACCATCCCTTGGCAAACCACTTCTCTCCCACTTGCCACCACTCCACCACCGCTACAACACCATCATCCACCACCATCATCCATTTTCCATCTTTTAGAGTGTGTGTGTAGTCTCAGGATCCAAGATTGATCGTAAGAATCTTTGTCAAACAAAGTCCATGCTTGGCTAAATTCTTACATCACTTGGTGAAGACATATCTTTTATGTATTCTTTTATGATTTCTAATCTTTGGCAACTTTTTAATTGGGTATGTATTATAACTTTAATAAATAGTTTTTTATATTGAAGGCGAATCTATTCAACCATTCTTCATATGTCGTTTATTCACATATTCATGTCTTTACGGTCTATATAAAGTATGTTAACTACTTGGAAGGGGGTTAGAAGGGTGGTTGGGTAATTCTACGTCTCGTTCAGTGTATAGATCCTGCGAGAATCTGGTGCAAGCTTAGTACTACTCCATGGATTGGCCGGGAATGACTGGCCCGATTGAGAGTAAGAAATCACTTGCATCCCTTATTTACAAACTACTATTAAAACTCTAAACCAACCCCGCGAGGACTGTATCCCTGCTGACTCGGACCAACGGGTTAAGAGTGACCACTGCCTGGAAGGGGGCCCACCACATTTTGCATTAATAATGTCACACCCCAACCAATGGTGGAATCATCGGAGTGGGACGAAATAGATTGCTCATTACACATAACACTAGAATTTGCGACAAGTATTTAAATAATGAATTTCATTTATTACTATAAGAGTTCGATTACATCATGGAAAGGAAATACGATTACAACAACTTGAAATAAAAGAATTACAACATGGATTTAAAGTCTAAATGTGTTTCTAGGCATCCTATTATGTTCCATGCATCATAACCTGTAACATGTTTAAAATAAAGTGTCAATGCGAAAGCATTGGCGAGTACACAAGGTTTGAATAAATATAGCATAAGTATAAAAGCATTTTCTTGAATCCACATGGCAATTTGTAAACAAGGTAACTAGAATGCATCGCAATATGTCAAACCCAAGTGTCCACTAGTATTTAGCATCCCTTGCCACCAAAAGTGACGAGACTGTTTAAGAATGAATAAAGACTTAACAAGACCCCGACGGGCGGCGTGCTACTCCTATAGCGCTATATATGTTAGGTTGGGGCTTAGCAAAGTTAATGACATAAAACATGTATAATCTAGCATGAACCTAGGTAAACAAGTAGCATGTATATAGGATTGAGAGTATAAAGCATGTTTAAGTGGGTGATAGTGAAGTTTGTATATTAACATGTTACAACCCAAAGTGTTTTAAAAGTAAAACGGGTCAAGTGTACTCACTAAATTGCTAAGTCTTTCGATTATCCAAATGTTGACGAGTGTATGAGATTAGGAGGTTGAATGTATTTGGATTGGAGCTCAAGGAATATTTAGAGTCGGAATTTAGGTAAGTAAAATACACCAAAAGTATGTATACGGGAAAATAATCATCTAGCACTTAATACTCGTCTTTGACACTATGAACCCATAGGGGTTAGAATGTTTTCATGGGTTAATGTACCCATTAGAATCGTAACGAGAAACTTAAGTTCCTAGATGATGTAACTTAGTAACTTGACGAATAACCATTTGGTTATCATCAAGGGTTCGGTTTCTTACATGTATTATATGTATTTTATATATTTCATATAGTATATTATAATTTAGTCCAACAATATAACAAGGATTATCATAGAAGTCATGCATAGAGGTAGGAAGATAACTTTCCTTTTAAAACCTCTTTCTTAGATTCACCAATGCATAAGTTGTTATAAGACAATAAGGATGGTCATGAATGAACAATAAAGAAATGAAATATATATACTAACTAAGAGAAATCATCAAGTGAAGTGTGGATTGTAAGTAGGATAGCCCAAACTTTCCAAATAATCACACATACACAAGTTCAAGTCTTGTTCAACACTTGTAGGTTAAAACCCTTTTGAAAATAGAAAGTTTAGAGGATTAAAATCTCTGAATTTGTATGTTACAACCATGTTTTTAAGCACACTTAATCATAGTTTTGATTAGTGGCATAAGGACATAGGAATGTATGAAGAAAACATAAGTTTATGTATGTTTAATAAAGTTCTTGATCAAAACAGAAAGTTCTTGCACTTTTAACCTCATTATGGTGATGTTCCATCTTTGTTTTTCCATGGAAAACCTATGAAAACATACCTAGGGTTGTTCTAAGTGCTAAGAAACAAGAAGAAGTGAAAAAGATGGAAGATAAGTGAGTTTAAACTCACTTTTGTGACTTGATGTGAATCTGACTTTGCTACTGTTTTTGCACCAGATTTGGAGTGTTTCGAGAGTGATAATGAAGTGTTTGTAAAGTGGGAGAAGTGTGGAAGTGAGTTGGGTTTTATAGGAAGTGATTAGGGTTGGTTAGGTGGTCTTTAATGCAAGAAACACACCAAACAAACACACTAATGCCCAATGGATGAGCTGAAAATAACATTATGGCGGATTGAGGCTGTAGCGTCGCGCGACCACAAGGGGGGTTACCTGTGGCGCGACACGAGGGTGGGTAATCCGGGAACAAGTTTGATTTCTTGACATATTAGCCCCCCTGTACTTTATATTTGAGGGTTTTAATGTATTTTAGGGGCATTTTATGCAATAAAAGCATATCGTAAGGGTGTCCAAGTATCATTAACGTAAAAAACAAGTATGGATAAGTATATGTGTCGAGAATAAGTATCGTATATGCATGAATTGAGCATGTATGACTAGTATTAGTAAGTTTAACACATTTTACAAGAATCACGAATAGGTTATCATATGTATAATGAATTCAATCGTATGAATATGTATGAATACGTAAAACATGAATTTAAAGAAATACGAATTTTATTCATGATCCGAGTCTCGAATTTTACAACGATACAACAAAAAACGAAATACAAGAATACAAGATTTCCAAAAATAGACATACGAACAAGCTTTCTAATTAAGGAAAGCACGAAAAAGCAGGGCGTTACAAATAACTTACTTAATTATCTTTCAATATTCTGATCTAGTGGGATTGTATCCTTACTGACTCAAACCACTAGGTTGAGGGTAACGTCGCCTTCAAAAGAGGGGCCTGCTACTATAACTAAGATAATCTCTTAAAATGCCCAAAGTGCAGAAATCATCAAAAGGGTACATGAAAGATAAGTCGGATCCAAGTGATTCTTTCTTGTCTATCTATTTTTATTTTTATTTTATTTTTCTGTTTTTATCTTTTTATTAGTTTAAAAATCTTTTCTTAAAGTTTGGTTCAATTAGACGTTGACGATAAGCCGGTATTAAAAGCTTTTGTGTCCTTGGACGACCTCGGTATCTTGCCATCACTATACTACGTCTGGGATGGGTGCACTTGCCCTAGCGTGTGTGTAGAGTGATAGTAGAATATCGTGTTTTATAAATTTAAAACTTGAAATCGGCGAGTAAAAACAGATAAAAATATAACTAAAAATATATACACCCGCACGCGCGTCAATTGTTGTTTCCTGTATCTTTTTCACTTGTTCATTTAAATCTATCTGCAGGTTTAGTCTGAGAGCACGTACCCTTTTTGGCTTCTCATGGTACTTTCGACTTAAAGCATCGGCTACTACGTTAGCTTTTCCTGCATGATATTGAATATCACAATCATAATCGCTAAGGATTTCCATTCAATGTCTTTGCCTCATGTTTAATTCCTTTTGCCTGAAAACATACCTTAAACTCGTATGATTTGTGAAGATAATAAACTTACTGCCGTAGAGATAGTGTCTCCAAATCTTAAGGGTAAAAATTATTGCTCCTAAGTCCTAACTCTAGATCATGGGTTGTATATTTTTCTTCATGCTTCTTAAGTTGTCTAGAGGTATAAGCAATTACCTTTTGCCGTTGCATCAACACACATCCAAATCCTAATTTAGATGCATCACAATAGACTATAAAGTTTTCAGTTCCTTCTTTCAAAGCAAGTATTGGTGCGTTAGTTAATCTTTGCTTTAAAATCTTGAATGTTTCCTCTTGTTTTGGTCCCCATTCAAACTTAACTGACTTGCAAGTTAGTTTGGTTAATGGAATGGCTATTCTAGAAAAATCTTGAATAGAACGTCTATAATATCCTGCCAATCCAAGAAAACTTATTACTTCTGTTGTTGATTCAGGGATGCTCTTCCTTACTTCTGGAATAAATTCTCACATTTTGAGAATTTTGCATAAAGTCTCTCTTTTCTTAACAATGTCAGAAGTATGTGTAAATGTTCTGCATGCTCTTCCTTACTTCTGGAATAAATTAGTATATCATCTATAAAAACAATTATGAATTTATCCAGGTATGGTTTACATATCCTGTTCATCATGTTCATAAATGTGGCTGGGGCATTGGTTAAACCAAATGGCATGACTGTAAATTCATAATGTCCATACCTTGTTCTGAAAGCAGTTTTAGGAATGTCATCTTCCTGTGCTTTCAGTTGATGATATCCTGAGCGTAAGTCGATCTTAGAAAAGAATCAGGCTCCTTGAAGTTGATTGAATAGATCATCGATTCTCGGTAGTGGGTACGGATTTTTAATCGTAACCTTATTCAATTCTTTATAATCAATACAAATACACATCGATCCATCTTTCTTCTTGACAAATAACACCGGTGCTCCCCATGGGGATGAGCTTGGTTGTATAAAACCTTTTTCTAATAATTCATCTAATTGTTTCTTTAATTCCTTCCTTTCCGTTGGTGCTAGACGATAGGGTGCTTTGGCAATCGGTGCAGTTCCTGGTATCAGGTGAATTCTAAATTCAACCTCGCGATCTGGCGGTAGTCCAGGTAATTCTTCTGGGAAGACGTCTGAGAATTTAGATACTACGGGAATATCTTTTAATTATTTTCCTTTAGTGTTAGTGATTACCGAAATCATATACACCATTTCTCCCTTTTTCGCGCATAACTTGCAGCTTTCATCACAGATATGAATTTCATTGACCTTGTTGGCTTGTCTCCCTTAATGGTGATCCTTTCTCCAGTTAGCGTACATACTTCTACAGAGTTTTGATCACACAAAATTTGTGCACGATTGGCTACCAACCAATCCATATCTAATACCACATCGAATCTGGCTAGATCCATTGGTAATAGATTAACAATAAATTTATGACTTAAAATTTATATCTTTCCTTCCTGAAGGATTTCGCTTATTTTGATAGAATTTTCATTTGCCGTCTCCACCATACAGTCTTGGTGAAGTTTAGTTAATGGTTGATTGGGAAGTTTGCAGAAAGAAGTATTTATAAAACTTTGGTTTGCACCAGTGTCAAATAATACTTTAGCATAAGCATCATTAACTAAAAATGTACCGACAATTACATCGGGAATCATCTTAGCTTCTTCTGCAGTTAGTATGAATGCTCTGGCATTTTTCTTGGGTCCTTCTATTGCCTTTGCTTTGTTGTCTGCTGCTGGAGCTAGTTTTGGGCAGTTCGGCTTGATATGGCCAGCTTCTCCGCAGTTATAGCATATTCTGGCGTTAACTTTCTTCCTACAATCTTCTTCCTTATGTCCTGGTATCTTGCAGAAGTTGCAGAATACTCTACATCTTCCTGTATGTTTCTTTTTACAAGACTTACTGTCGCAACCCCTGCCCCTTATTTGTCCCGGGAACGGGCGGCCGCGAGAATCAGTATCGGTGGTATCGGTGTTTGTCAATTTGGCAGCGGAAATTTCATCAGGACCGTAGTTAGGAAATATTTTATCAGAGTAAAACACCTTCATTTATATAAATGTATTGGGATAAAACCCAGTTTTCATTACAAACTGATTTATAGGAGTAAATCCTATTTTATTGAAATAAAACATCTTCTTTATTTAGGTAACTTTTATAGCCACTTTCTCCAAGCCTTCAGTGCTGTCCAGCTGGCTTCTAGTTGGCTTTCACATTTTGTTACCTGAAACGCATTTAAAAACATTTTGTCAGTGGGAAATACTGGTGAGTGAATCCCAGTTTAATCAAGAAGAGTTTTATTAATTCACAGTATTGAGAGCGATTACAATGTTTACATCTACACAATTACTCATTCAGTACTGTCAATCCTGACTGGTGGGTCATATTACACATTGGCTAACTCTTTGTCTAATGGTAGCGTGTCTCACATTTTGTATACAAAACCCCAACATACCGGTAGTAATTGAAGAATTACAAAGACTCAATCACTGCTAATCACATTGTAAAATATTTAAGGTTTTGTAAAAACAGTTTACAAAAAGGAGATTACTCACATTGCTGTCTTAGGGTTTTCTATAAGGATTTCCAGGTGATTATCTATAAATTAATCAAATGCACACGTGTTAGTATAATAACCCAATATTTACATTAGTAATACCCTCCCCGAGACGGCATTCCAACGACTACGTCGGGTAGACCCTCGACAGCCGTTACGGAACCCTGGATCAATCGGGCAGCGTATCTAATACGTAACCGGGGTTATGATACTTACAACGAGGCATAACTTCGTTATTTAGGGGGTATTATGCGCGAAAATTATAATTACTATGTAGAATTTCGAGAGAGAGAACGAGAGATTGAATGGTTTGATACTGAGGCTGAAGGCCTCAATTTATAGTGCCTTTTCGACTTCCCTCGCGCCCCGCGTAGACATCCTCCAGGGCCTTCACGGCCCACGAGGCTCCCTAGGGTTGTTGAGTTGACCACTAGGCTCGACACGACTGGGACACGTGGCGGCCTCGGGGCTTTCCTGGTGTCTGGCTTGTCGCGGCCCGCGACTGAGGTAGCCAAGGGCTACGCACCTCGCGATGACCCACTTGATTTCGTTTTTATTTAATTTTTGTAAAAATAAAGGTATTCGGGGCCCGTTTTCGCATACGGGGTGTATTTTAGGACATATAGTGACATTTTAAATATTTAGGGTTGTCGAAAATTATTTAGGAGGGTTGTTATATCCTCCCCACCTTGTTTTAGAGCTCATCCTCGAGATCTACTGGAATAAGTGTGGATATTTCCTTGCATTTCTGATTCAAGCTCCCATGTGTACTCTGGTCCTCTTTTAGAGTCCCATTTCACTTTGACCAGAACTAATCTCTTGTGCTTGAGATTCTTGACTTTCCTGTCTTCAATCTGTAGAGGTCTTTCTACAAATTTTAACTGTTCATTTACCTCTATATCCTTAAGAGGTACTACCAGTGATTCATCAGCTAAGCATTTCTTGAGATTAGATACATGAAATACATCATGTATTCCTGCCATTTCCTCTGGCAGTTGTAGCTGATAGGCTACAGGTCCTATTCTTCTAATAATCTCAAAAGGTCCAACATACCTGGGCTTAACTTTCCTCTTTTGGTGAATCTTACCACTCCTTTCTAAGGAGATACTTTCAATAATACCTTGTCTCCTACCTGAAATTCCAGTGGTTTTCGTCTGTTATCAGCATAACTCTTTTGTCTGTCACGTGCTTCTTTCAGTCGTTCTCTGAATTGGATGATCTTATCTGTCGTTTCTTGTACTATCTAGGGTCCGGATAGTTGCTTTTCTCCAATCTCTGTCCAACAGACTAGAGTTTGGCACTTTCGTCCATAGAGTGCTTCGAATGGTGCAGCATTGATACTTGTATGATAGCTGTTATTGTAAGAAAATTCTATTAATGGTAAGTGATCGTCCCAATTACCTCCGAAATCAATTACACAAGCTCTAAGCATATCTTCCATCGTCTGAATTGTCCTTTCACTTTGTCCGTCCCTTTGAGGATGATAGGCTGTGCTTCGATTGAGCTTGGTTCCCATGACTTTTTGGAAACTTGTCCAAAAATGAGAGGTAAAACGGCTATCTCTATCAGAAACAATTGATAAAGGAATTCCATGTAATGAAACTACTTCATTTACATATAATTTAGCTAACTGTTCCATACTAAAAGTTTCCTTCATTGGTAGGAAATGTGCTGACTTAGTTAGCCTGTCTACAATCACCCAGATTGTATCATTACCTTTTCTTGTTTTGGGTAATTTGGTAACAAAATCCATTGTTATCAATTCCCATTTCCATACTGGCATTTCTAATTGCTGCAACAAACCTGAGGGTTTCTGATGTTCAGCTTTAACTTAGGAACAGGTTAAACATTTAGAAAGATAGGCTGCTATATCCTTTTTCATTCCTATCCACCAAAAATTCTTTCTTAAGTCCTGATACATCTTATCACTTCCAGGATGCATCGTATACTTAGACTTATAGGCTTCTTCTAATATATGGTGGCATAGGTTTCCTAATTTAGGTATCCACATTCTTTTCTTATGGAATCTCCAAATTTCATATGTTCCTTGTTCTAATTCCTTAATCATTCCTTTCAGATTTTCAGTATCGTCCTTGATTACTGATTCTTGTGCTTTTCTAATATGTTCATTTAAATGTACTTGTAGATTTAATTTAAGAGAACGTACTCTTTTTGGCTTTTCGTGATATTTTCGACTTAAAGCATCAGCCACTACATTTGCCTTTCCTGCATGATACTGGATATTACAATCATAATCACTAAGTATCTCCATCCAGCGTCTTTGTCTCATATTCAACTCCTTTTTCCCGAAAACATACCTTAAACTTTTTTGATCTGTAAAAATGGTAAACTTGCTACCGTAAAGGTAATGTCTCCAAATTTTCAGGGAAAAAATTATGGCTCCTAATTCTAGATCATGGGTTGAATAATTCTCTTCATGATTCTTAAGTTGTCTCGATGCATAAGCTATAATCTTTTGGCGTTGCATTAACACACATCCATAACCTAACTTAGAAGCGTCACAATAGACTACAAAGTCTTCGGTTCCTTCTGGTAACGCTAGTATGGGTGCGTTGGTTAATCTTTGCTTAAGAATTCTAAAGGCTTCTTCTTATTTTGGTCCCCATTCAAACTTAATGGATTTACAGGTTAGCTTAGTTAAGGGAATGACTATTCTAGAAAAATCTCGAATAAATCTTCTATAATAACCGGCCAATCCTAAGAAACTTCTAATCTCGGTTGGTGACTTAGGGGTTTTCCATTTGGTAATTGCCTTGATCTTGGTGGGATCCACATGAATTCCTTCATGATTAACTAAATTTCCAAGAAACTGTACCTGTTCTAACCAAAATTCACACTTTGAAAACTTTGCATAAAGCTTTTCTTTTCTCAATAAACTTAGAAGTGCGTGCAAATGCTTTGCATGTTCTTCTTTACTTTTAGAGTAAATGAGAATATCATCTATAAAGACAATTATGAATTTATCCAAATATGGCTTACATATTCGGTTCATCATGTCCATAAATGCAGCTGGGGCATTGGTTAAACCAAATGGCATGACAGTAAATTCATAATGGCCATACCTTATTCTAAAAGCGGTCTTAGGAATGTCCTCTTCCTGAACCTTTAATTGATGATATCCTGAGCGTAAATCGATTTTAGAGAAAAATCGAGCTCCTTGCAATTGATCAAACAGATCATCGATTCTCGGTAATGGGTACCGATTTTTAATCGTGACTTTATTCAATTCGCGGTAGTCAATGCACATACGCATCAATCCGTCTTTCTTTTTTAACGAATAAGATCGGTGCTCCCCACTGAGATGAACTTGGCTGTATGAATCCTTTTTTTCCAACAACTCATCTAACTATTTCTTCAGTTCCTGCATTTCTGCGGGTGCCAAACGATACGGTGCTTTGGCAATTGGTGCTGTTCCTGGTAGCAGGTGGATTCTGAATTCGACTTCTCTGTCTGGCGGTAGTCCTGGTAATTCTTCTGGAAACACATCTGGAAACTGAGATACGACTGGAATATCTTTTAATTCTTTTCCTTTAGTGTTAATGATTATAGAAATCAAATACACTAATGATCCTTTTCTTACATAACTTGCTGTTTTCATCACAGAGATGAATTTTGTGGATTTAGATGGCTTATCTCCTTTAATTGTGATCTTTTCACCTTTTGGTGAATTCACTTGGATTGACTTTTGATCACATAAAATACTGGCTTTATTGGCTATTAACCAATCCATTCCTAATACAACATCAAATCCTGCTAGATTCATGGGATAAAGGTTTGCAATAAACTTTTGATTTAAAAATTCTATTCTTGCTCCCTGCAAGATTTCAGAAATCTTAATGGTTTCTCCATTTGCGGTCTCTACTAGACATTCTTGTGGGAGTTTAGTTAATGGTTGATTAAGAAGTTTGCAAAATGAAGTATTAATAAAACTTTGGTTCGCACCAGAGTCAAATAATACTTTAGCAAAAACATCATTAACTAAAAACGTACCGGCTATCACGTCCAGAATCATCTTTGCTTCTTCTGCAGTCAGAACAAATGCTCTAGCATTTTTAGTAGTCTTGTTGTTTGCAGCTGGAGCTAGCTTCGGACAGTTTGGCTTGATATGACCTTGTTCTCCACAGTTGTAGCATATCCTGTTGTTAGGCTTCTTTCTGCAGTCTTCTTCCTTGTGTCCAGATATTTTGTAGAAGTTGCAATATATGGAGCATCTTCCAGAATGCTTCCTTTTGCAATACTTGCAATAAGGTGCAGAGGTGGAACCTATATTTTTCCGACGGTTGGAATTTCCAGAGAGAAATTCTTGGGTAAGCCTTTGAGCTAGGTTTCTCCTCTGGTCTTCTTCTCGTGTACGTACTAACTCATCAGTCAAGGTATTTGCTAGTTCTACAGCTTCTTCTATAGTTTGAGGTCTAGCTGCCTTGACTACATGCCGTATCTCACTAATTAATCCCCAGATGTAGCGGGAGATCAATACTGGTTCTGGTGATGCAAGGGTTGGTACTATTCTAGCATATTCAAAGAATAATGAAGTGTAACCCTTACTATCCACTCCAGTCATTCTAAGGTTTAAGAACTTATTTGCTATCTGTTCTTTTTCATTGGGAGGGCAAAATTTCCTTTCTACCATATTCTTAAATTCCTCCCATTCCATATCGTAAACCCTGTCACTTCCCCTAGACTGGGGGATAATGTTCCCCCATTCTAAGGCGGAGTTCTTAAATAGATTGGAAGCAAACATTATCTTATCCTCTTCCGCACATTTGCTTATTTTTAAGACAGCCTCAGTCTTTTCTATCCAGCGTAGAGCTGCAATGGCCCCTTCATTGCCCGAGAATTCCATTGGTTTACAAGACCAGAATTCTTTATAAGAACAACCATAAGACATGGTTCTTCTTCTTTTGAGAATGGGTGCTTGAAGTATGGGTCCATTGTTCACGCTAGGTTCAGGTTCAGTGGGTCGTTTACTATCACGGTTACTTTTATTATCAGCTTCCTTAACTGTTTGAATAATATATGGCATTGCATCTATTATTCCTTGTGCCATTAGGTGTTGGATGACACTGTTATCCACTTGGTTTCCATTGTTATTGTTGTTCTGATTATCGTTATTCTGGTTTTTCGGGTTATCATTCGGGTTTTCTTGATTCACTTCTTCGTCCATCTGAATTTTAAACATTTGTCACGTATTAATATCACAAGATAATATTTAATATAAACAATCACATAACACGCATGTTGATCAAAATCGTCGAACATTGTGACTTACTCTTTCTTATATATTATGCATCTAATACAAACTAGAACTGGAATATAAAATTACAATATTGTCACACCCCGACCACGTAAAGCAACTAGACGTGGCGGAAACATCGGGGAGTGTTGTAACAGAAACATTGTTTCATAACCATGGAATGAATAAATTCGGTTTTATTGAATAAATGAACTCATTGTTTTAATACAATCAAATAAGTACAACTATGATCTTCCAAGTTTTAAAGTTGCTAAGGCACGAGTCCATCCTAAATGTAGCATGTATCAACAATCATTGCAAAGCAGTACCTGAAACATGTGTAAAAATAGGTACGTCAGCATAAAAATGCCTGTGAGATACATAGGTTTTGTGAAAATAGGATTCATGACTTGTAAGTTTAAGAAAATGTTTAATAAAGTTTAGTCATGAACCTCGTAAATTGATTTGTTTTGTAAATCGTTTGAAAAACAATATGATCAGATGATATGTATAAATAAATGTAAGGTTAAATGAATAACCATGTAAAATGAGTTTGTATAAGATAAGTTGTTGTAAAACAATGTCTTATGAAAAGTATGTTATTTGTATAAAATGTTATATAACTTAAATTGAAATGATTCAAATAACGCTACGATATGTAATACCATACAAACACTTATATATAGGAAGTACCAGCGGCGTATCCACCATGCTTGTATCATATTACACACGCCTCGTTACTTAAGTCACTTACTCAAACCAAACCACCAATATAGAATGTTCATGTTTAAACCAATAGTCCAATGTTATTGTATAACTCAAGTTAAATGTAAACCATGTAATGTGTAAACAAAAGTTATGTATGGTAAGTAAAATGAGATTTCTTAAACCACAAGTAAAAATGTACAAAACAAAGTGTTTGAATAAATCAAAAGTTATGCTTTGTAAAATAATGTAAGGTTAAACGAATAACCTTATAGTAGCATATTAAAAGTATACTTTCGGATTTGTAAATAACATATTAAACTATGTTTTGGTTTCATAAATAACATATCAAATGTGACAACCCGTGATTTACGGCTCTTAATTACGTAATTAACAGACGATTAACGCGACAATAAATAGTGTTTACAGCGCAAATAAACATAGTTAGGCCTTTGGAGTGCCCAGGAACGTTTATTGGACCTTACAGTGCGCGAATGGTGGTTTACAGAGAAACCGGTGAAACGTTAAACGGCAACGGATTGAAACCGAACAGAATACTGACAACACCGATAAGTATGGATATTACACAAATATTTTATGTGTACGAAATTAATTTTCTGAATTTATTTGGGCTTCCGTGCGACACAAATGCAAACGCGGATTAAAAACGTGACGGTAATGGCGAACGGCGCCTTTTACGCAAGATTTTTACCGTTAGCAACGCGCGAACGCGACTACAACGGATACCAACATTATTTTTGTACGAAATATTATTTTACTAGGCTACGGTGATTTCGGTTTTGACAACGGGTCACGTAGGGTTTCGGGCCACTTTCACATGAGAAGGGCTTGTAGGCCCTAGGCCCAAGCCCAAAACCCACAAGCCTGAACCTGCACAATAAACCAGATATCTAAAGATCTCTACAAGATTCATAAGAATCTTGCAAGATTTGCAAAATCTCTAGAAATCCTCACAAGATCCACAATATCTACACTAAATCTCTACAAGAGATTTTAAGTCATCAGATAAAACATATAACCCGGGTGTCATTTGATTGCACACAAGACAATAAAACCAATTTTTCTTATATATATGAACTGTTGGTTCTTTCATACACAAACAAACCGAACATCACACACACAAACAGACAACCAAGCACCCTCTCCCTGCTCACTCTCTCTCTAGAACAGAAACCGGCGAATGGCCGGTGAAGATCCGGCGGAGACCCGGCGGCGGCACGGCGGCGACGCCGTCTGTGGCGTTGATGATGATTATCCGGCGACACATACCCCCCCCCCCTTTTCTTTCCGATGGCAGAACACCACCACCACCGTGAGGTGGTGGTGCGTCGGCTACAAAACAGAAGAAGAGAGAGAGATAGATCGGGATGAGGAGAGAAGAGATGGAGAGAGAAAGACGGCCGGAGATGGAGAACGCGGTGGCTGCGCCACCGCTTGCAGCGGTGGTCTCTGATTCGTTCCGACCGACTTCCGACGATGATGGTGATGATGATGTTATTCAGGTCAGTTTTGGTGGTGTTTCAGATTGTGGCTCGTTCTCGGAATTTTGTCCGGGTCAGCTGGGGTCGGGTCAGGATGCGGGTGACGTCAACAGTTCTGGTTGACTCGGTCAAACCGAGTCCACTCAGTCAACGGCTCGGTTAAGTGGTCAACGGCTCAAATGTTTAAGTTTCGGTTCACATGGTTCAGTCTTGGTTCGGGTTATGTCTCGGCTCGGTTCAAGGTTGGTTTAACTCGGCTCGGGTTCGGGTCAACAGAAGTCAAACATGGTCAGGTTCGAGACTCGCGTTTCGTGGTTCGGGTTGACTCGGTCAAACTGAGTCAACTCGGTCAAACCTGGTCAACTCAGCCGGTCAACTCGGTCAACAGCAGCGAGTCAGCTCAGATGGTTCGGTTCGGGTCAAGCGGTTCGTTCAGACGGCTCGGTTTCGGTTTCAGTTGACTCGGTCAAACCGAGTCAACTCAGTCAAACTCAGTCAACTCAGCGAGTTGACTCGGTCAGCTCGACTTTCGACTCGAAGAAGTGGTAAAGATTTTAACGGCGTTACTATTTCGTGTTTTATACTTTTAACATATCACGTGATAACGAGCTCTCGAAACCGACTAACAATTAGTTCATACCTTAAATTATTCGTCAAGATTCACATAAATATTGATTACATTGTTTGAATGTTGATTGATTTTGATAAATAACGACAACTTGTGTTGTCAGGGGCGTCCAAAAACAGAGGAAACTCTGCCCGTTTTTCGAGAAACACCCTTAAACACGACACGTATTATGTTTCAAAAACGACGCTTAAAGGAATTCGAGTTTATAATACTTCAAACCTTGATAATTCCAAACGCTTTTACAAATAAATATAATATTATATTTATCTCGAACGTCGTCAACTCGCATAATTTTTTAAAATAAATATAGCTCATATATTTATTCCGTATTCAAACGACACTACGATTGTGTTACTAAAATAAATATAGTTATATATTTATTCTAAATGTCGTACAACGCGAAATCTTTTACAAAAATAAATATGGTTTATATTTATTTTCAAACATAACAACTCGACGGATTCTTTATAAAATAAATATAACTCTTCATATTTATTTTATACGCCTAAACGGCACATACGTATATTTTGTCAAAGATCATACGAAACGCGATATATAATACGAGTTGGTTATATGATATTTTCATACAAATAATCTTTCTGTACACGTACGACTACTCGAGACGGCTAACACACTTACGACGATATATTTATATTTTTATATAAATATTTATTCATTTTAAGTCTCTCGAAAACTAAGTCTTTTTCAAGACTTACTAAACTGCTACTGACATTAAACGAGACTTAACAAGTATAACTTAATTATTTTCATTAAGTTAATAACTTACTCGAATCGTTCGATTAGCGATTCGGTAGAGCTCGGTGACACGTAGACTAGTTACCACTTTTAGAAACTTATTAGATATTCCGTGTTAGGAATATTGTAGAATGCACGCTAGCGAGTCTCATCTTGGAAACGACATCACGAAGTCGTAATTAGCTCGCTTTGCACAAGAATGTTCAGGTGAGTTCATAACCCCACTTTTACGGCTTTACATTTTTATAAATGTTTTCGGGGTGGAAAGACATGCACGTTTTGCAAAAGCAAACAAAGTTTAGAACAAATGCAAAACTCGTATCTCTAAATCATATTACGAAGGGATTTCGAGGAACTCAAATGATTTACGAAAGGTTTATACTAAACATACCGGTTTTTACAAAACAAATGAGTATTATCAAAATGTGAATGGTTTTCATGACTAAAGACGGATCAATTGGTGATAATATATATAGAATGAGGAGCCAGCCTTTGTGGTTGGGAAGGATCAGCCTTAGTGGCTGGGGAGGATCAGTCTTAGA